>JABFPM010005514.1:0-11163 GCA_022817325.1 Idris sp. 1 HC-2018 | reverse complement strand
TTTTTATTTTATTCTGTAGACTGTTTTTTTTTTACTTTTTTACTTATAAGTAAATAATAAGCATTAATACTTGATTAATTATTACTGTAGGTAATTATGGTTTTTATATTTACAACACGTGAGAATCGATAACGTTTTATTTGTATATTTATAAAATTTGATTTAGTCTATTTCAAAAGTACTAAATAGTATATTTCCAATCAATAGTATGCAAAATATATCAATATTATGAATATCTAAAAAAACATAGACAATATTTTATTTATCACTCCAGTTACTGGAATTTCGATCTAAATATAACGATAATAACATTCAGAAAAAGTATACATCATAAAAAAATTGTAATTATAATTTTAAATTTAAAAATTTCATTGAAAAATGTGTATTTAATTTTGTTGTCTTCATAAAACCTAATGAATTTGTTTACTGTTTTATTAGTCTTGAATTTCACACTATGAATATTTGTTCTTTGTCCTAACCTCAAGAAATTTCTATTAACGTAATTATATGAAGGAAACAGTGGAATGCAAATAAATTTGTTGATTTTGATTACCAAGGCAAAGGGTTTTCAGAATAAAATATAATAAAAATTGTTATTGATTTTTATCCATTGTTCTCTTATAATATCTACCATCCCTGAAATATGCATGAAAGAACAGCGATACGTAATGTTTCGCATTTTTCAGCGATAGTTTTTAAATATAAATTCGTTAATACCGCTGCAATTTCGAATAAAAGTAGTATTTAACGTGCAAACATGTCATATACAAAACGAGAGCGCATTTAATTTTTTACTGAGACTTCGCGATGTTATAACAGCTGGTGCTCCTCAATATATGCTACATATATAAATATCATAATCACACTGCAACCCTGAATTTACATACACCGCTAAAAAACGATTGAATTTATGACTTTTGTTTGACACACTAAACATATATATCATTTCCACATTTTCGAATATCTTGTTTGGACTTCATCTTCCACTAGCTTAACCTGATCTTGAATATGGTCTTTTTCAAACAAAATTAATTTCTACGTGCAGTTAAATTTGATATTTTACGAAATAAATAATACTTTTTTTGATATTATTTTTTTACCTTTTCAAACAATAATTCAACTCATAAATTGTATTAATATAACAGGTAAAGCATAGTAAACAAATGCTATAATTTAACAAGTGCAATAGAAATTTTACTTTCTATAATAATTAAACAAAATACTTTTTTTTCGTTTCACTTGGCTCAAATTCCATCATGCAGAACTTTATAAAAACTAGGATACTTTAAAATGTGGTTGTAAATTAACACATTTAATTTCCTTTTTAAATTCTTGTATATCGGTTCATTTTTGTGCATTAAGAAAAAATAAAATCACTACGACAAACTTTTCTTTTATTTGAAGAAAAATTGTATTAACATTTTTGTTGTAAAAAAGGTGAACAAGTTTCTTTTTGCCCAGATTATTTGACGAAAGGATAAAAAATGTTGTTGCGAACTCTGGCAGCTAATATTTCCAGCCGTAGCTTTCAAGTCCGCGACTTTTATCAATTGCTAATATTTCCAATTTTATTGGGTTTTCGCGTTGATGCTTCAAATATTCAGCAACCTGAGATAGAACGTTTCGCTCCTCAATATTCAATTTTTATCAATTTAATGTGCAAAGCGACAGACCATCACCGCGATATCCGCAGTTGAATTAATTCCACGCAAATTGTCGCCGCTTTTGTTGATTGGTCCAGTTTGACAAAAAAAAAAAAAAGAATGAAAAAAATTATTAATTATAATCAGCGACTGGGTACTAATAAGAACCAATTTACAATTCTAATACAACGCAATCAGATTATTTGCCTACTTTAATGGAGCTCGTCAATAAGCCAAACATATTTGTCTTCTTTCTTGTAATTTTTTAATCATGAACGCTTGGACGTGTCTAACGCAATTTTGCGTTTGTATTATTTTTTGCAGGTGGCATCTTATGCTGCGAGCTACCAAAGGAGGAATCATACATCGCGGTGATTTGTACATGCAAGCTTGGCAGTTGCAAAGCGAGTCGCGACAAAGGATACATCAACACAACCTTTGCCTTTTGGTAAGTTAATACATAATTATGCTCTTTCTTTACTCTTTTTCAAAAAAGAAGAAAAAACATTTTCATTAATGCCATTTCCTTTGTCATTATTCAGCTTGTTTAATTTAGTTTCATTTAATTATTAAATTCTTTTTCTGCTACGAAAACTTGATCTGCAGTTATATGCAAATACTTTAAAATAAATTTCTTTTTTTTCGTTTGCTAACCAGAAGATTTGAATTTGATTTGTTTTATTGTTAAATCTATGTTTTATTGTTTGAGTAAAAATGCTTTGAGTAAAATAATTTGTTTCAACTTTAGTATTATAGTTATACGTTCTTTTCAAATGATTGGTACAACAGAGTAAGTCATTAATAATGACGGATTGTTTTAAAAACCGCAAGATTAATTAATTATCAAGCTCTTTCTTATCCAACTTTAACAATCGATCAAAAAATTAAGATGAATTTGAAGCGTAACTCTGGCATTATGTTGCCGAAGAAATAAGTGAACACGAAAGTTGATCAAAATTGTTTGGAAATAATGCGAAAGAAAAATTTACATTTCAAATAAAGCAACTTCTTTTAACTTTGATAAAGTCAATTTGTGTTATGGCTATAACCATCAGATGAATCAGTTTAACGATTTAATTTGCACGGTTAAAAAACTGAGTACCTTAATCATGAAAGACTGCATATCGAATAACAGTATTGCTATTTTCACCTAATAGTAAAAATGATAAATTAAGTTCATCTGTTTATTTTCTTCAATTAGTTAATAACAAAGATATCTGCTGATAATTTTGTTCGTATTCAGTGTGACTTCACAAAAGATTTAATACACTATTTATCACAAATCAGTGCAGCTCATCAGTTAAAGCAAAGCTTAAATGTGATAAGTTAAGAATCACTGCTTACACCCGAGACCCGTTATCAGTTTCTTTTCTGAAAATCATCATTTACCGCATGCTAAATTGCACAGTAAATTTAGAGTTGGCTTTTGAGTTCAATCAGAAACAAAATTTTATAAAAAACCCATTATTAAAATTAAATAAACTAATTGCACTGAAATTTTCATCATAACTTTGTTTGTTAAATTATTTTTTTTCATATACAGTTATTTAAACATGCAATACAGTTTTTTCAATTTCATTTTGTAACAATTTTTTTTTTACAAAATTAGTTTATTCATAAATGCGATGAAATAAAATTTTCATTTGTTTAAAAGTCGAAAACTCATAAAGCTTTTTTCGTCACTTTTGAAATATCAATCTAAAGTATCTTTAATAATATATACATGGCTCTAGTAAGAAATAATATTTAGTAGATGAATTTATCACTCAAATATAGCGAAAAACATTTGGTGACTGTTTGACAGGACTCTGGTTGTTCAGCGTCACAATTGGCCAGTGTATCAGTACAACTGGAGCAAGATAACAACAAATCAGAACAACTGGCGAGGGCGCCGCGCTGTACAGTTCGGATATGTCGTCAACTAAGAAAAAGCAAAGCTCGAGTAACGGTGTCGACTTTACTCGTTCAAAATCTTTTAGAAAGTCTCTAATCCTCTTCGAGAGACCTCTTTTCACCAACTTATTTATTGTAAATCCCGATGAAGTTAAACGTCTACGAAATGCTTTATTTTTTGTGTCTTATTAATTGAACAGAATCATGCATTATGTAATTTTATTTATTATCCGCAAAGAGCGAGTGTTTTATTGCATCTTAAAATGTAGCCAGTCATGAGCTTTACACTTGAGGTGTTTCTTATTTTATGTCCCGTGTAAAGCGTCGACAAACATGAATACGTATATGAAAAGCGGAAGTAATACATATAGACAAGCTTACTTTTTGAAACTCAAAGCAATTCTTTTTCTACTCGACTTTTCAGATTGTTTTTAAGTAACAGAGAAAGCTGGGGATTCTACCTTAAACACGGTTTAGTTGTTTTTGCAATGAAAATTACTCGAGTGTAATTCAATTTTCATTTGATAAATAAAAGTTAATATTGAAAAAACAAAAAAATCCCTTAAACTCAGTTTAAAATAATAAAACTTGCTATCGATTTACCACAACATTTTTTTTTTATTGTAATATAAATTGCGATTTCATTAGGGTCATTGGAATTTAGAAAAAAATTAATTTATCAACAAATATAGACATTGGTAAAAAAAAGTTGTACACACAAACCGCACCGAAGATTAAAATTGTACACTGAATTGAGTACACTGGATGTCAATTCTCAAACGAATAATTTTAAAATATTTTTCGAAAAATGCCAATTTGATGTTAATTTTTATATAAAAATAGTTTGAATGCAAGCTAATGAAAATAATAATAATAATAAATGTATTATCATAGTTTATTTTTGATTAACGAACATTTATTAATGAAAATTCAAATTTCCTATTTAAAAAAATATAAAATCAAAAGTATTATATTATAAGAGATAAATTTAATGAAATAATTTCAAAAGTACAAAGTTTATTCGCGTTTATTATTCTATTCGTTTTTTCATTTAGTCTTTGATATGTCTTCTCGAATGACATTTTTACGACTTTCGTATCCGAAACTTTCTTTGAAACAACCCTCTTTGAATACAGTATCACGATAAACGATAAAAAAACATCTTCAAGTTGTGTTATAAAAAAGCAATAATAAAATTTGTCATTATTAAAAATGGACGAACTTAAACGGAAATGAATTTAAAAACCATTAAATATAAATTTTCAATCTAACTTTGTTTTTAAATTCTATATCATTTATTCTAAATTTAAGAGAATACAAGTTGAATAATGCAAAAGCATTCTGTTCAATTTGCTAAGATTTTTTATACAACTGAATTATTTGTGAACATTTTTAAATGTATACATAGCCAACAATAGATTTTTACGTAGAAATTCGAAGTACATGTAAAAATGAAAATTTTTATGATTCGCAAAGTTGATCAATAAACGTTATAAAGTTCACAAATAATTTCAGAAAACATGCAAAGCAAACATTCATTAATGTACAAGATATCCGTAGAACACTTTAGCTATCGTATTCTATGAATATCTTGTTTATTGCTAGAAACTCAACGTTATCTGTGTAACCACTTAAAGTTATTTTCATTACAAATAAAAAAAACAAAAAAAAATTAAAACAAGAAGAAAAAAATGCAAAAATTGTATATAGACATAACAAAATTTGGTCAGTGACCTCGATGTCGACGATACTCGTTTGATAAGTCTTTGCCTCGGGCGACCTTAATGATAAGTTGAGCTTTCACCAAAAATAGATAAAATTTTTGAAAATACGGTTCGTGTAGTGATTCAATCTTCATTGAATAAGTGTCGTCGAGTTTCACGTATTAGTACTGTTTCCGCCATAATAATAAATAATTATTCATATTTGTTCCTATATAGACAGTGAAAAAAAAGATCGTATTTTATCAAAAAAACATTTTTTAATAGAAGCACTGGAATCACAAATACTTATGTCTGCAAAATCATATCTTTAGGTTGGTTTTATTATCTGAAAACAAAATCTCTTTTTGAATTAACACGCGAAAAGCAAAGCTGCTGATTTGTAAATATCAATCGAGGAAATTATAAAATATTTTTTAGTGTATTTTAATTGCATGAGTGGCAAGTGGTATGAGTGCAAATTGATCTCTGATAACACAACTGTTGTACGATTTTCAGCTGCATGTATTGTATAGAACATATGTCAGGTTTGTGTTATCGTGAATGTGATTGTGTTGGAATTTAGATAAAAAGAAAAAAAAAACAATAATATGTACATATATTTTTCTTAATGAAACGGTTTATATCCTCATTATCTTATAACATTTTTTAAAAAGTGTAATGTAATGCAGATTAAACAGTATAGTATGTTAACCTTGAAGTCAACGTTTGAAATGTCATCATTTTCAAAACACAATAAAAATGAATGATTTATATTTATGATTTGATTGAAAATGAAAATATTTCTAGCGTTGATTTTTGGGTATACGCATCATACTATAGTTCGAAATTTATTTTTCACACGATGCATAATGTATAACGATAATAACATTAATTTCGGGCGATTCGCTTATATTTATAACGTTAAGTCTACAATAAATATTAATAAAATTCAACAATTTTGGCTAATATTCAAACTGTATCTAATATAAATGGCAGAGTTTTAATTATTAATCAATGATAAATAAACAACATTTTTTCAAAGAATTTTTTTTCAAATTTCAGTCAAAATTCAATTTTGATTTGACGAACAAATGTAATTTTTTATTTTTGAAGAAGAAGAAGAAAAAAAAAGAACTTTTTCAATTCATTGTAACAAATGTCTACATTTTATTTATGTTACATCAGCAACAAAATTAGTTTTCTTTCTAATTATGTAACCACGAGTAATTTAATTAGGAACACATTTTGAAGATTAATAATTATGACACTATAAACTGGAATTTGAAGGAAAAACTTGGCACATTTAATGTTTTCACAGCATTCAGTACGTGTATTGTTATTTAAAATTGACATAAACCAGGTGCCAAGATGAGATATATTTGTATTTTGCGGATAAACCTGCAAAAAGATACAGGGTAGAAACGGGGAATAATATTTTGGGTTGACATGATGTAAGTTACATTTAACTTCAATTCAATCATTTAACTGTAATAATAAAATGCTATGTTTAATTTTGCTTTTAAATTATTTACTCACTTCATTCTTCACTTTGTAGCTTTTATCGAGGTAAGTAAATTATAAATATTATAAATAAATTAAATTGAAAAAGATGATAAAAAAATATTCAATTCAAAATATAAATAAACGATGGACACCTTTTATAAACTTTTCCGTATTTATGAATATTTAAATCTTTTGATTTTTTTTTTCATAAATTTTTAACTAACCGATAATTCAATTAATTATTTAATTTTCAACTTTTAACTGCATCACTTGTGGTATCATTATCGAAGAATCGAATTAAAACCTTTTGTTTCGGTAATTAACATTTGTGTCAAAATGTCTTGCAGTTTCTCCAATTATAACTGCGGACGTAAAATTCTATTGTGCGACACAAAGAACAATCACGAGCAAAAGTATTGTGTCATTGTCACTATTTTTGCTCGCGTTAAATACGATGAATTCCGGAGTAGGTTTTGCATCTGTAGAGGTATTTCATTTCTTCGCACAAGTGTTTCTATAACATAATGTTCCATTCAAACAGAGCACACTTCCTTCTTTCGTAGTAAAAGAGTTCACCGCAATGCAGAATTTCGGTCTTACGATAAGTGTCGCGTCATGAAATTACTGAGGCAGAGTTAGGGCCATGACAATGGTAATTCACGTTCTACAGTTAAATTCATGTTGTTCAAGTTAAAATATAACGTTGACCATTGCTTTACATGAAACGCATTCATTTTGCTGGCTATCTGAGTACACTGTAATTCAGCCGCTAAAATGAAATTAGTAATTACGTTTGACTTTGCAAAGAGTTCACATAAATATAACACATTTAAAATAAATATACTTATTATGCAGAGAATAAAGAGAGCAATGATAAATTTCACCAAAATCTGTTTGATGATTTTTAAAAAGATTTTTACAATTATACGTACTTTAATTAAAAAGAGTTTGGCTGAAATTCATGTTTAAACAATAATGCAAAATGTATATTTCAAATTTAGTCGCACATTTCAAATGAATTTTATTTCAAGAAAGTTGTTGAACAGTGATCTATTGATATATGTTCTTGTGGCTATGCATCAACTGTAGAAACTTGTTATGTAACCCCAAAACTCTGACTAGTTAGACAGTACACTCGAAGGAACCATTAAGATTAAACTGCTCTAAGAGGGGATTGTTCTCACTTTCCTATGATTAATACAAACGGGTCAACTTCTGATAACAGTATGTCAAATGATTGTCGAAAGTGTAAACATGAATCCTTATTGTTGGTCGGATGTAACTTACAGTTATCAATTAATTTATTTAGGTCAAAGAGAATTTCCATGAACATTAAATTTGCAAAATGTTGCAAACAGCGTTAGAAATTTATTTTTTAGTAGATGTAAAAATAAGAATATTAAGTGAAAAATAATCAAATAAAAAGTAATAATGATATTGCTTAAAATAGAAAAGCGACTGGAAATTAAACAAAATATATATTAAAAGTCTTTGAAAAAATGAAATTTAATCTATTATTAAAGTACCTTTTACTTTCTCAAATCTTGATCATTTTTTTATATTCATTTCTGTAGTGGTATCGGATGCTTTTTGTTGCTTATTCAAGATTTTCAGTTTTATAATTTACATGTTCAACCACTTTAATTGGTTTGGAACGATGCATCAATTGCTCTTCAGAATGATAATTATGCTTTGCCATTTCCGCCGTTTAAATACTTCAGAAGAAAAATCTGTGAGTGCATACATGTAGTTAAATGAAAAGATTGAACGCTATTCACTAGCAACTCATTCCTACAAGAGAATTCCGGTATTATGTTATATCATATTTATTAGAAATCAATTTATAATACCATAAAGTTGAATGAATTTAATTTTTTTCTGAATACTTTATTATTAAATGTAATACATTTTCAATTAAAAAAATTATTACAATTCATAAAGTTATTAATGTATTCATTTTATAAAATATCACGAGCTTACAGAAAGTCTTTGCAAAAAACGATATCATGGAGTATGATAATATTTTTTCATTGAAATTACGAGACACTATTTATTTTATCTTTAATTATATTAACATTATTATTTATTAATTAGAATAAAATTAATTTATAATGCGTATGATCATAAATAATGACGACACAAGCTATTTATGACTTTGTTTTACTAAATTGACAAATTACTCTGGACCAAAGACTCACGGATAACAGATTCAATAGTCATGTAAAATTTGCGCTGAAAGCACAATAACATATTATCATGAAACAAATAATAAAATGAGTTACACTTAAGAACTAATTTGAAATTTTGATTTAACTGAGACAGAAATTCATTAATGTATTATAAGTTTTTAACCATTATCATATTTAATGTTTAATAAATTATCTAAAAAGCTGAAATAAGATTTCCACGTTGCAAAAGTTTGCCTTGTTTACATTGTTGTATCTTCAGCATAATTATCATAAAATTAGTAAACTAAAATTAAAACAGAAAACTTTTAATTAAAAGACCGAATATATTTTGACTTCGACAAACTTTGTACTTTCATCTTAATAAAATATTTTTATTAGTAAAAGTTTATTTACAATTAGTACCTTTAATTTATTTCAAGCGATAGCAAAACGTTGTTCTACGCATTTATTTACAATATACAACTACAAGAAAAACAACTTCGATATATAATTTGTTTACTAGTAATTCACGTTATATTTATCAACACAATATTTTGCAATTCCAATTAAAGTTGCTCAGTTTGAAAACTATAATAAACAATTACATTTTAGTTAGAAGAAACTAAACTAATTGTTGTCTTTTAACATTTAAAATGAATGAAAAGATGAACATGTATTCTATTTTTATAGGGACTAACTTTTGTTAACCAAAACTACAAAGATATTTTTTGATGTTTAGATTATTATATGAATCTTAAAAACAGCTTTCTTAAAAAAAATTGTAAGATTAATTAAATTAGATTTGTAATTAATCAAGAGGGAAAAAATAGTTCTTTATTTAGTGACTCTGATCTGCAAAGCCTGTAACGTAAAGAAATTAGGTTAACAGCTTTCCGAATTGTGAAAAATGCCAACAAAACCAGCCAATAAAATTCCGAAAGCAGCTTATTATTCGGATTAGATTAAGTGGGAAGGAACCCATGAAACATTCGCAAATAAAAAGTTCACGTGCGATGTAACCGCAGATCGTAAATGTCTCACTAATTATAGAAACTAACACTTCATGACCGAAATAGTAGAGTCGTTTTTGGCAGAATACGTTCCTATCTACAAACTCATTGCGGTCGATACGTTGCTGTGTAACTAAACTTCCTGCCTCTGGGATTGCTCTGGGTTTAGAACCAAAATCCTAGTGCACACCTTCTAACTGCAGAGCTTGATTCACATTATGTATTGCGCTAACTTTTTTTCAAATTTTAATTTTATTTTTTCATATGAAACTGGGTGATTTCTGGGTGAAAACAGATTTGGCAAACTAAACTATATAACGAATTGCTTTTGATTGAAAAAGCTTAAGTTGAATTCTTCTGAAGACAGTTTATGAAAACTAAAATAAAGTGAAGCGTTCTAAGCGCAAGCTGGTTTTAAAAAAATCTTACAACGTAAAAAAAATATGAAAAAAACGATTCAAGTTCAATATAGAAATATTGATTTAACTTAAGGCCAATGAATGACTGGCCGTGTAAGTAAATACGCTCAGCTTTATATAAATAATCAAATCGAACAAATCAATGCATAGTACGACTTTTACTACAGTGCGCTTAAGGCCGAGCACCAAGACTCTCAGTTTTAGTCTTCCAAAGTCTCCCTTGCAGTGAACAACTGGGATTGAAAGCAAAAAATGGTTTCCTTCAAGCTCATCGTATTTTATAAACAAAAATACAAATATTACATTAAGGTTCGCGAAAGCACACGTATAGAAGCCATAGATAAAAGAAAAAAATTTATACAAAAAATTTTTATTCAACTTAAAGTCATAATAAAAAAACAGTAAAAACAAACTAAAAGTAAAAAATAAGAAAATTTTGGAACCATCACTTTAACGCATGATTGTATGATTTTGATTGTTTATTAACCAAGATGTAAACGTTATACCATTTTGGTGTCGCTGAACTACCGTCATACTTTTGTTTAAGTTACAACACGGAAAAAAAATTCTGGGAGTAAAAAATCACCAATTTTAATGAATATAACCTACCATTCATTTGGTAGAAATTGACTATCATTTTGGTGTGAAATTGCCCTCATAAGTGGCAGATATTTGTTACCACGGCAGCCATGAGCTGTCTTACTACCAGCTTTGGTGGAAAAAAGCTCCCAAAATGGTATTAAATTTCTGCCAAAATGGCAGTAAATGTAAGTGTAATTTCTTGGTAGTTACTCACTCCCAGAGTTTTTTTCGTGAAGTAGCAG
>JABFPM010005513.1:0-11165 GCA_022817325.1 Idris sp. 1 HC-2018 | reverse complement strand
ATACAAATTATTTTGGCGTTTTTGATACATTTATTTTGGCGCATTTAATTTGTTTTCATTGGCGCTTTTGATTTATTTTTCTGACGCATTTGATCTATTTAGTTTGGCGCTTTCGATTGAAAAAAAAGTCATTTTGGCGCTTTTGATAATCACCGATTTTGGACAATGTAACAGATATGTTAAGTCAAGAACCAGTACAGGTACATTATAGATTTAAAATGTAATATTTTTTTTATTTAAATTTTTAAAATTAAAATTTAAAAACTAAGTTTGAAATAATAAATTTTGCTTCTTTTTTTTATTGCAGGTTCCAACAGAATCCTGTCAAGATCTACCCATTAATCGAGAGTTTTATACGCAAGTCTGCGAAATTACAACCTATACCGGAAAAAATGAAAATTTACCTTCGATAAATGCAAACTATTTGGAGTTGGATGTGCGTAATCAAAAATTAGCGCGGGTATATAAATAATATTGTAATACTCCGAATTTTCAAAATTTTCATTTTAATTTGGAATTTAAAGATATTGCATAGAGTTGGAGAACTTGAAAAAACCTTATAGTAATCAACAAGTTGAAATTTACAGTTTGCCGCCTCAATAGCCCGTCGAGCAGGCCTTAATTTCGCAAAGCGCGCACATCATTAATTAATAATTTCATATCTTAAATTTTTTTATCCAAATATCAATTGTAATTATACTTAATTTTCAAATAATGTAAAAATTGAATTGGAGGTTATGTGACGCGAACCTAAACAACCTTACAACGCAAAAAGTTGGTTGATATTTTCATTGTTAACTTTTAAGTCATTTTAGAAAAAAAAACTTTTTAATCATTTAAAAAAAATAACAATTTTAAAATTAAATATTTTTAATGAATTTTTGAATTTCAAATCGAACTCATTTTTAAAATGTGAAATTTTATAAACTACTATAGTAAAAAATGTAAAATATCTTTTTTTCATTGCAGTCTTCGGCATCTGCTTCAATGTCCAGTCGAAATGTACCTACCAACCAAGAGTCTTTTATGCAGACGTGTGCCACATCAAGCTCTAGAGAAGATAAAAATTCATCGCTAAGTTTTCATCACTGGACGGAAGTTGACAATTTCGAATATGATCAAGATCGTAGCCATTTCAATTCCAAACATGCAGTATTGGATAACGAAGCCGATCATCAGGAGGTTGAGATCTATAGCTCCGATATAAACCAACTTGACAGCGAATACGACAGCAATCTACAATCCAATGATGAGAACGCCTATGATTCCCAAAACGAAATGGAAAATGTTGAGAGTCATCATTTTTACAACTCTCAAAATGAAAATTGCGATTCTCAGTCTCCGTTTAGAGGATTTTCGCCTGATGCGTTGAAAAAATTTGTTTTAAACAATGCTGTGAGAATCAGACATAATCTGAATTCTGCTGCTCAACAGGACATAATGGAATGGTCTAAAATAATAGCTCCGGACAATGATTTTAATCAATCCAAGTACATCACAAATAAAATTAGAGACACATTTGCGTCATATACTTCAATTCACCACGTTTGTGCCATTTGTATTAGTTATATCGGCGTAATTACAGATACTGTTCCGGATGCGAAATTTAATTGCGATAAATGTAAAAACGATGTCAATCCTAAAGAAAATCTTGCTTCTGGAAATTTTTTTTATATTTGTCTCTAACTGCTCAATTAAAAATGTTATTTTCAAATTATGGGGATGACTTACTGTATCACAAACGTCGTATAAAAAAAATAAATATGCCATTGAAGACATTTATGACGGTGACTTATATAAAAAAAACGATCAGATGATAAAATCGGCGTAAATTTTGGTTACGATGGTGTACCAATGTTTAAAAGCTCAAAATTTTCGTTATATCCATTAACATGTACTCTTTCCGAAATTGCCCCTGACCGTCGAAAAAATCATGTTCTTCTTATTGGAATTTGGTTCGGGAAACGAAAGCCTAATGTTGACGTTTTTTTCATTCCGTTTGTGAATGAATGCAACAAACTTTACGATGAAGGATTTAATTACATTTATGATGGTTGTAAAAACAACTTGAAAGTTAGAGTGCTCTTTGGGGTTTGCGATAGTGTTGCTAGATGTGATATTAGGGGTACAATGCAATTTAATGGCATGTACGTTTGTGGCCTATGTAAAAATCCAGGAGTATGTATTCCGAAAGGAAATGGACACGCTAGAGTTTATCTTATCGATTGTGTTGATGATAATCCGTACGGCGAAGGACTTCGAAAGCCAGAAGAAATTTGCGAATATGCTTTGACGCGAGACAAAGGTGTAAAAAGAGAATCAATAGTATGTAAATTAAGGGATTTCGATATAATTTCGTGTTTGCCGCCAGATTGGATGCACAATGTTGGGTTAGGAATTTGCCGTCAGTTTGCTGATATATGGTTAGATTCTGCGAATAGGTGCAAAAATTTTGGTATAAAATACAAAATTAGCATTGTTGATAAAATTCTAATTTCATTCAAACCTCCTTTAGAAGTTACCAGAACCGAGAGAAAAATGTCAGAACGTGCTCACTGGAAAGCACATGAGTTTGTAACATAGTTGCTATTTTACAGTCTGCCTGTCTTAAAACAAGTTTTGCCTTTCAAGTTTGTACAACATTGGTCCCTTCTCGTTGAGGGTATTTCAATTTTATTAAAAGATTCTATAATGAAATCAGAAGTTGACTATGCCGATAAATGTCTAATACGATTTGTAAAAGAAATCCCGGAATTATACGGGACAATTGAATATAACTCTTTTAATGTTCACTTGTTGACGCACCTTGCACATAGTGTCCTACAATGGGGTCCACTTTGGACGGATAGCGCTTTTTTATACGAAGATTATTATCAGCAGATAATTAATTTTGTTAAAAACTCTCAGTGTGTAGCCTTGCAAGTTTGTAATAATTTCCGATTGAGACAAGTGGTTTATTATCTCTTTGACCTATGTTCGAATGAATTTACAAAAAGCGAACGAGAATTTATCGACAGAATGTTATTTAACAATTGTCAAAATTCGTTCAAAGAAATCGATGGTGTAAAAATGGTTGGTCAGTCGTTACATAAAAAACTTCCAAGAGAACATTATTTAGCATTTCGACGAATTAACATTGAACTAAACTTTGGTTCACTTTATACTTATTATTTTCGAATTAAGAGCCAAAAAGAAATGATTCATTCAAAAAATTACACAAAAGTCAAAAAACGAAATAGCTACACTGTTTTATTAGAATCTAACGATATTTTTGAGATTGAAGAATTTATAGTCACAAAAATTAATGATGTATGTTAAAAATAAAAAAATCTGATGAATGTTACGCGTTAGGTTACTATTTTTCAAAATCGAATGTTCCATTAATACGAGAAAGAAGACTATATGATGGTTTTAAATGACAAATTTCAAGATTTAGCAGTCGTTCGATGTTCCTCAATAACTGAAAAAGTAATTTTAATGAATGTAAAAAAATGTAAACTTCATGTAGCGTATATATTTCCTACTCGCAACGAGCGTCTCGTGTGACCAAATTTGTTATTACATATATATCAATTATCATAAATATTTCTGTTATAGACATAAAGTTAATAAGACATTGTAATATCGTAATGTTAAACAATGTAATAAAATTATCAAAAATGTCTAAATTGTGTTTTCCAGAATTATACTATACCAATTGTATACCTTGTTTTTAATTCACATAAACAATTTATATCTTTAAATGTATTATTCAATTTTTTAAATTTTATATATATTTATGGTACAACAATTTTTATAAAATAAATGTACAAATTTTTTTTTTGCGATTTTAATAAACTTTTTATAAATTTGTTCTATCAAATTTTTTATTATAAACAATTTAAATCTATTTTTTATAAAATAAATTTATAAAATTTTATATGCAATTTTTACAAAATTGTTATATAATTTTTTATAAAATTTTTTAATATAAACAATTTATAACCCTTTTTTATAAAAACTATATAAATTTAGTTTGTAAAATTTTAGAATATAAATGATTTATATATTTTTTTATAAAAATTATATAAATGAAATATAAATTTTATAAATTGCTTATAAAATGGTTTATAAATTCGTCCATGAGGGATTTCTCAACAAACTTTTCCCAACAGTAGATACTGGATTTGAAAAAAACCCCAGCGTATCCCAAATTCTCGGAATTTACAAGCGTATTCTCGATTACAAAGGAGATTTGGTAATTGTTAAAAAATCATTATTCTTTATTATTATTTTTTTTTCTTTAACATTTTTATTTTTTCCTCCCATTTTTTGTTGTTTTTACAGATTGATGAAGAGTTTAATGAATTATTCTCAGATGCTGGAGATAATTTCATCACAAAATTCACCGCTTTTCATCAACGACGAATAATTCAATATGCTAAAATGAACAGACCTGACTTGATACAAAAATATGAGAAAAAAGATGGTGAAAAAAATTCCTTCTTTTATTGCAGTTCTTTAAAAAATGTAATAATCCTTTTTAAATGATATACTTAACATTTTTTTATTCAAGATTCGATTAATTAGATTTATTGTCAATATCAAATGCCATTTTAGGAAAAGGAAAAGGTAAAGACAAGGGCAAAGGAAGTGACAAGACGAAAAATCAACATATTATTATGCTTTGTTTCAGTTTGGCACAGATTTGGAGACTTTCGTCACAACCAAAAGATGCAACAAATCGTCGAACATCCAATCCTATTTGATTTGATTGAAAGGAGAGAATCATTTTTTTTATTTTGTTGTAGACGACATGCTTTTGCATCGCGCTAATAAATCGGATGTCACAACAGCATTCGATCTGTTATTTAAAATGTACTTCGTGTTCAACCTCGAGTACCCTGTTAGACTCACAATTGTTTTCAGTTTCATTGAGTCTTATGTGTACAAAATAAGTAAATGAATCCCTTCCAGCATTGTTGCATCAATTCACGTAAATCTGAGCAACATTAAATTAAATCAAAGTTCTGAGTCTGAAAGCGAATAAAGTGCATTTCGTTTAATTGATTAAGATTGTTTTACTTTAAATATTTATTTAGATTATCATTCGGATTAATATATTTTATATTATTTTATTTAATCAAACCAAAAGTATTAAAGACCAACTTGACTAGGATTCAGCAGATCGCTGAATGAACTTAATCTTATACATTTTAAGTTGTTTTTAGTTAATTTTAGTTTTTCTTCTAAAAATTTGTTAACGATGTGCTCAATAATCTAAAACTAATTGCAGTCTGATAATTAAAATTAATAATTCACTGTTTTATCATAATTGCATGCATTTTAACGGAAATCTCAGCATAAGTGAAAATATTTAGATTGAAGTTTGTCGTCAAGATTGAAACCGCCTTTTCGATAACATAAAATCATTTGTTACAACAAAAATGATCGACAATTTGTTTTAAAAAATTATTAAAACTACAAAGTTTAGTTTAATAAATTTCATACTTACAAAATTATATTGTATTAAAATATTATTTACATAACTAAGTACTGATATCAAATCATATGCAACTTATTGATGTTTTCTTTACCAAACGCATAATGTAGAGAAATAAATGAAATTAAAATATTAAGTCTGTAAAACTTAAAACGGTTTTCATAATTTTTTTACATTTTTATCGTCTTTTTAGTTTTGAAACATATACAGTTTAATGTTTTATTTTTTTTATCCATCTTTAGGTGTAAGTAAAAAGTGGGTCACCAATGACTACAGATGATGACGCTACTCTTATTCAAAGGTCAAGATAGGGAAAACAAAACTTTAAATTGGATTTTCTTCTGAATAATCGAAATGATGTTATACAAGTAATACACATGCAATATTTTGATTTTAAACCAATATTTTACATTAGCGCTTGGTAAAGAATTATCTTAATAACTACTTATTTAAAAATTGATTTCAATTCTCTAATTGAGTAAAGTTTTCACCATTAATAAAGTGGAATTTCCATTTTACATATGGTGAATTTTTCACCCTCAATATAGTAAAATTTTCACTTCCAATAGAGTAAAATTTTCACTTCCAATAGAGTGAAATTTTCACTTCAACTATAGTGAATTTTTCACTTTTTCATGAGTGCATATCATGCACTTTTTCAAAAAGTCAATATTCACTTTTTCGGAGAAGAAGCTTTATAACTTTCATGAAAAGTGAATATGCAATTTGAATAAGTGAATTTTCACTTTTTCAAATTTTGAGAGTATGTAATTTTATTTCGTAAACAGTAATAAGTTCTGTAATGAACATATTAAATCTACACAAAATGCTAATTATTCAAAATCTTAAATCTAAATGATTAAACCTTGTTTATAAAATTGTATTTATACCTGAAAAATAAAAAAATATGAGTTTTGAAAATAAACATTAAAATTTAATTTGATTATTTACAATTGTTCGAATTTTGAATCTAAATTTATATATTTCCGTTTACAAAGTTAAAAAGTTAACAATTTTTTAACAAAATTTAAAAAAAGCATTATTCCATTGTAAACATGTTTTTAATGCATTCACCCACGTAGCAATTTTGACCGGCATCCAAAGGTGTCGAACAGACCATCTTTGCCTCGATGGGTAAATATCAATTGTCGGCTTCTACACTGTAAATAAAAACTGCAAAAATGTAGTACATTTACTTAATGCTAGTTGCACATAATTTTACTGGTATTTTAAAGTTAAGCTTGAAAATTCTACTTTCATACTTCAAAAATGCAGTTCGACTTTGCAGTTCAACTGATTAGGTTGAATGAAAGTTTTGTACTTAAATTTTTTTAATATACAACCATAGAGTGAAGAACATTTTTAGCAATTTGACCGTCAGTTGACTAAACATTTTAGTCGGTCAAATGCAAAACCCCAATTATAAAGGATAAAGTTTTATTCTTATTTTTCAAATAAATGTAAAAGACAAATTTATTTTATTTAATAGAATATTTTTTTTTAAAATTGGAAAATGAGAAATATTTACCCAAAATCGGATCGCTTTAGATTTGATTAGGGGGGTCATGGCCCACATAGGCTCCCTTGCGCTCACACATATGATAATATGTAAATGAAAAAAAAAAATTTGAAACATTCATATGTGAAAGAAAAACACTTCTGGTACATTCATCTTATAACACTCGAAGTAATTGGTTCCGTATTATACTTTAGCTATATGTAAACTGTATATATACCTGACATCTTGAAATAAATACATAAAATAGCAAGTTCAATGGTTATATTACAATTTCCATTTGCTTTTTATATTTTATAATACGTTTCTTAAGTGACGACCCAGGTCATGAAAAATACATTGAAATCGAAGAACAAAATTGTGAAAATTCAAGAATGTAAATTTTGTAAGATTAACAAAAAATGAAATAATTAAATGCAAACAAAAATTTCCAATCCGTGTTATTGCTTTCACGAAACAAAGTGTTGAATAATTCATAAAAAAATTTTCCACTTGATACACTGGTATACTTTTCATTAACAATGCTGCAAAAATTTAAAGCAATATCCAACCGCGATGTATAAAAACAAATTCATTACAATGTTGTTTAAAATATTTGCACCAGTGATTTGATCGATGTCGTAAATAATGTTAACTTCATGCATTTTACATGAGAATAAAGTAAAACATACTTGAAACGTGATGTGATGCGAAAATTTGTTAACTGATTCGGATTTTAGTTTTTGAAATACATTTTCCAAACAAAACTGATGTTGTAAGAGGAAAAATAATAATAATTAGTTGTAAAATTCATTAAGATTACACTAATTAAAATTCTCACTATTAAATGGATGTCCTCAACTTTTAAGCAAATAATAAAATTTCATTTCACGTGATTCTATGCTTTCATTATTTTGCACCTGCGTTTCGGGTAAACGATGAAAATCGCTCTTTACTGCTGTGTATAGAGGATACACAAATAAAAAGAGTTTGAAAACTTAAACACTACTAAACTTTTAAACTAATGAGATACTGCACTGAAAACTTTTTATTATTTTGTTATTCACTGAAAACAAATGTAGTGTTTAATAAATAGTGACACATTTAAGAGCTTTATAATCAATAAAATAATAGCATAATTAACTGATTTTATTATTTTATTAATTATTAATTATTTTTAAAAAAACTTTGGTCAGCTTGTAGAAAAAAAGTGATCCAAGTAAATTCTCAATCTTAAAGCGAAAGACATACACAGTGTTCGAAAAAGCAAAAATAGTCCAAAATCGTCTATCACTGCTAATCATGACTTGTAGATCCTAGGAAATGTTTTTTGGGTTATTTTAATTCCATATTTTATCAGATAACAGCTAATAATTGCAGTTCTAAATGCCAGGTGCTACAATAATCTACTTATAGTCAAAAATCATTTAAACGATCTCAATTATTAAATATGTGTAAAAATGTCAAATAAATTGCCTTTCTTATAGTATTTATATATAACTAAGTAATATGTATGTCAACAGTCAAAATTATTTTATTCTTTATCAGTTTTTGACAGTAAATTCAAAATAAGTTGATTCTTCTTTTTATGTTTTTTTAAAATTTTTTAGTGTATCTATTTAAATACTATATCTTCTCTTATATTATTGAAAAAAAATTACAATTAAATTGTTGTCAAAATATTATTTGTATAGGACATTTCGTTTTTTAATAATTTTCGACAGCAAATCTAAAATAGGTTCATTTTATTTGTTTTAATTTTTTAATTTTATTTGTTTTTGTTTTCAGTGTTTCAATATTCAATTATTTGTATAATTTATTGTCGAAAAGCGGATTTACGATCAAATAAAGTTAGCCGTATTTGTTTCTAGAAGCTGAAATAAATCACGATCTTGTATTTAATTTGATATTTTAAATTATTTAATTAAAATGAAAAATTGAATTTTAATGAAACATTTAGGTTGGATCAACCAGAATTTCAACTTAAATCCACAGCCAACCTAAAATTCTAGTTGATTCAACCTGAGTGTCAGGTTGAGTTGACCAGAATTTCACAATGAGAACAAAAATCAAAATTTCAGATTACTCATCAAACAGTTTCTGCTTTTTTAGAAAAGCACTCTGAAGTGAGCAACATTTGCAGGTTATGGGACGGCAGATTCTGCTTACCCAATAACGTAAATTTTGTAACACTGTAACTACGATTGGACGAAAAGACAGAATCTACCTATCTGCTAAGCTGATTTAATCATTTTATAGTAAGTCATTTCAACTTTGTCTAAGAAAGCTAAAATTGTAGTTTTTTTTTCTCAGTGCAAATTGTATTTATTAGACTAGATTTTCAGGGTAAAAATTGTAACTTCCATCAGCTCTTAAAAGCAGGTGTAAAAAAAGCGTTAGAAAACGTTATTTCCTAAACTCGATTTCCAGCAATAAATTATATAAATACAAATAATTCAATACTGAAAAACTAACAACAAAAATAAAAAAAATAAAAAAATAAGATATTCGAAATCAACCTATTTCAAATTTGTATATATTTAAGATGCTTTAAATGATGTTTTTTACTATAAGTGCATTATTATAGTACCCGGCATTTAGGACTGGTCATCAAATCGAAATTATAAGCAGGTTTCTGATAAAATATGGAATCAAAATAACCCAAAAAATATTTGCTGGGTCCTAAAAGTCATGATTAGCTGGGATAGCACTGTGTGTCGGTAGTTCAAAAAATAATAAGTTATATAAGAAATCATTTTCAAATCGAGTCACACCTGATACCAAATTTTCACAAAGAAAGTTTACTGAACTTCTGGTACAAACAAATAATCATGTTTAAACAGCAATATTATGTTGCGGAATCTTTGGCAGGCTAAAATTTGAGTTTTTATAGGAAAAGTTAGCACTTTTACAAATAAACTAAATATTGGTAATAATCCACATAAAGCCTATTTAATTTTGTTGTCAAATTCTATTTAATTTTGTTGTTAAGAAATTACTAACAATTTCTGGTTTTCCAAAAAAATGGTTCCTTCATTTGAAATTAAAAAGCATTTTCCTTACACGTGCGGTAAAAGTAATTACTTTTCCCAATCTCGTAAGGAAAAGAAATTTACTCAACTACTGGACGCAACAGAGACTTTCTCACTCGTGAGCATGGACAGACACTGGTTTCGCTCGTGCTGTCCTTCTCATTCGGTGGGAAAAGCCTCTGCTGTATCCACTAGTCAAGTAAAATACCATTAAATGATAAGTTTGTAAAGACGAACTGATAAATTTATTTTTAATGAAAAAACTTTTTTAATTTCCAAACTAAAGCCCTTTTAAGTAGTTCTGACAATTGTTTCAGTAGTACATGCAGATGCTATAATAATACGTAACATGCAGCCAAACATTATTATATTTTCAGTGCATTAATATTTGCTTTTGAAATAATTACAACCATAAATGCTCTTATGCATTTCGGAACGTAGAATACAATTTGGCGCCAGACTGTTTGGTACCGTCGATTTTACGACGGACGATTCGGCGCCGGATGCTGCAGCTCAATGTTTAATCTTTTGCGCTCTGATTGCTTCGTATTATCCTCCAGCCGGACCATGCTGCAATCGTTCATTGCAATCAAGCATCTTTCTTGCAAGGTGACAATTCAACATCGTCGATTCAGATATGAATAAATGTATACCACAGATGTTCATCCGCTTGTAGAATAATATTTACAATATATCAAACAATTCTTCCATTTATTTCTTCAAAAACCTACTTCATTAATAAAATTATATAAAAAGTGCACATTATATTCTTCTTACAGTTTACATTTTAAAATTAGTACATCACTATACTGAGCTGTAATATAGATTTGCAGCAGCATTGTGTATAATACTTTTTGCAAAATAAATGATTAACTCTGATTCGTGTATATATATACACAAATCAGAGTTACATTATATATATGTAAATAAATATAAATATATATATATATATAATATACATATATATGCGCATATAATTACTCACGGATACACACAAAAGGATTTGTCTTTAAACGATATTAGCGCATTGGTACTATTCAATTAGGTAATTGCATGTTCAAATAATTTCATTAATAGCACACTATACAAAAGTAACAAATTCGTATACCTTAATCCTAATGTGTACCTGCAAAGTACCTGATACAATTAAATCACG
>JABFPM010005512.1:0-11167 GCA_022817325.1 Idris sp. 1 HC-2018 | reverse complement strand
GGGTCGAGTTTGGTATCATTGGATGTCCCCCGTCGAGACCAACAAATTTCATTACCCACTTTTTTTGATCCGACGGATAGTTTTCGAGATATTTCTATGTCTTCAGATAAAATGAACACCCTGTATAATAGAATACTACAATGTCGACAAAACTGGAGTTTAAGAAAAGAAAAAGAATCCCTACATTTTTAGCCATTTTATTACGCAAAATCTAGATGACACGCGGGAGCTCCAAAAAAAACCCTATTTTTGATTGTTTTTAGATTAAATGTTCACAAAGTGGTTTAGTATCATCGGATTTTTTCTGTTTTCGGATAATTTATTCCCACATAAACGCCCTTCAAACAAGGCCACACAAATGTATTTTGTAATGTTTTTTAATTATTAAAAATAAAATTCATTTAAAATGAATATTTACAAGCAAAATTTATTCAATTTTAACTCTTACAGCAATTTTATTTTCTTTTCAACTAAAGTCAAATTCTTTCATATCTAATGTTATTTTAGTGACCAAATTAAGACTTTTTTGACGTAAAAAAATCGAAATTTCAATTTTCAAAGTACTTAGCAAATATGCTACAAAGAAGCGCTAAGGGTCAAACAAAAAATTACTAGAATAAAATATAGATTTAAAATACACTACCCGCCATAAGTTCTTGCACACTTTATTAAAAATTGTTATATTTGAAATCCGCTATAACTATGGGACAAATCTATAAAAAGGTCCACAATTAAGCATAGTAGTCACATACGTATCCAGTTTGAAGAGTCTAAACCGATATTGAAACTAACTTACCCCTTACCCTTAGCAACACACCCCTCAAGTGTAGCTATTTAATGAAAAAAATAGACTGCAAAGAAAGTCCTGCCAAATCGTGAGAAAATTTTTTCGGCCAATTTACGGTTAAGAATCTTAAAATTTGGAGTCTTAGGCGTATTTAAAAAAAAGCTTGGACGATTTTTTTTCACCGAGATATCACATTTTTAATGGAACCCGTAAAATCAAATATTTTAATTTATCTCATTGATATAAAAATCAAGTTTTACGTACAAAAACGATATGTTAACGCATATACACTCATAAGCATCTAATCTTCTACCAATTCACCCCCGTACCATAGTTATAGCGGATTTCAAATATAACAATTTTTAATAAAGTGTGCAAGAACTTATGGCGGGTAGTGTAAATGTATACAATTTATTTGATAATAATATAAATCATGAACAATACAAAATTGATATACAATATATAATCTTAACAATAAATCTTAATTCTTATATTAAATACTTTAATTTGTTTGCATTAATTTGATCCTATATCAATTAGTATAAAAATGATGATACTCATCAAAAACACACTGTATTAAAAAAAGGAATTTTCGTACTCTCATAAAAAAAAATTTTTAAATATAAATTCAAAATGAAATAATAAATAAAAAATTATTACCTAGTTTACTATGATTTATAAGAATTTAGCAATTAAAATTTTGTACTCAAATGTAAATAGTAATAATTATTATAAGGTAATAATTTTTTTAATTGTACATTATGTGCTCTTTAATTACTAAGAAAAATTCCATATACTATTATACATTATGAACTGAATTTAATATAAATGTTCAATTATATTTTTAGAATTAAAAATATAATTTATTTAAAGATAATTGTAGACTTAGAGAATACAATAATAATTTTGTCTGCCAAATCCATTAGTTTTGTTACAAATGAATTTAAATTAATGCCCACAATTTTGTATTAAGATTCTAAGGGACTATATTCCATGGTTTTTTCCCATCGTCATGAATTACCTGAAATTTGACATTTATATAATAATTATAAACATCGATCTGCAATGAATTTAATAATTTGCTATATTTACCCTTTTAGTTAAATGATCAATACAAGCTATTCGAATTCTCGAAGAAGTTGCTGGAGAATCAAATCTAAAAGGTCCCGTAATGTTCACTTCTTTTCGAGCAGCTTTAATGGCATATTTGATTGCGTAAAACACCGAAGCTGCCAGAAAAAGTGGCGGTTCACCAATGGCCTAAAAATGTCACGAATAAATCAAAAATATTATATCCATATTTCTATTAAGACTTTCTCTACTATAAATAATATACAGTATAAATTTACTTTTGATGAAAACACTGCTTTGGGATTGGAGTGGCCTTTTAAAAGTGCCACATTAAATTCTTCGGGTATGTCTGAAAAAGTTGGAATTTTGTAAGCACCAGGACCTTTACTCATGAGAGCTCCTGATGGAGAATATATAAGTTCTTCCATTGTGTACAAGCCATACCCTTGAGTGAAAGCTCCTTCAATTTGGCCAATATCTATGGCTGGATTCAAACTCTGTCCAACGTCCATAACTATGTCGGTATTTAGAACCTATATAATCAGAAATAATAATTAATTTTATTCTGATAAATATTAATTTGGTACATAATTTTTTTAAAATTTATTTTACCTTGTGATCGCCTGTAAGACAATCTATCTCAACAACAGAACATCCAGCTCCAAAAGTGAAGTAGGTATAACAAGTTCCACTGTTGGTTTCAAAAGAATATCCTAAATCAGGTGTCTTGTAATGTCCAGTTGCCGAAAGACTGATTCTTTCTTCATAAGCCATCGTAATCCAATCCTCCCAAGAGCGATTTGGGTTGGCTTTCATAACTGGCTTCAATCTTTTCATAAGTTTTGTACAAGCATCCTAAACATACAAATAATGATTAGCTTAAATTTACATTTATGTTGTTATTTATGTATACTTACAACTACTGCTCCGCCATTTAAATCGGAACCAGTACTGGCAGCTGTGGAACTTGCATTTGGTATTTTGTCTGTTGCCATTTCTAAAGTGTGAATTTTATTTGAGTTTACCTTTAATATTCTACTTGCCACCTAAAAATGTATTAAATATTCAATTTAACTGTATATTTTATTTATATAAAATATCATTCAAATTTATTTATATAAAATATCATTCAAATTTATTTATAATTATTTACTTGTATCATTTTGGTGTGTAATCCTTGTCCCATTTCAATTCCACCATGATACAGTCCAACAGAACCATCAACATAAATATGACATAATGCATAGCCTTGCATAAGAGTTACTGAATTAAACGCAATTCCATACATTGAAGGAACAATAGCTATTCCTCTTTTCCTGTACCTGTTTTCTCTAAAATTAAGAATTATTACAGTAATACTTTTTATTATCTTCAATAATATTTTTTTATTGTACAGTTAAAATAAAATTACTTATTGAAACATTCAACTTCATTTAATTTCGTATCAAAGTTAGAAAAAACATAGCAATCATCATAACAACGTTGCAGGTTGCAATTTGTGAGAGTTTGATTGTAATGAGTTATCATGTTTTCACGCAGTATATTGATTTCCACAACTTTCCTGAGATCACAGCCGAGGTAATCGGCGATTTCTCGAATATAAGTTTCAGCCACAAGCATAGCCTGCGGACCTCCGAATCCTCGGAACGCAGTATTAGATGGTAAATTTGTTTTACAAACTTTACCGAGAATGTCGCAAACAGGTATTTTGTAAGCATTGCAAGCATGACAAACAGCTCGTTCCAAAATCTACAATAAAATTATTATAAAATAAAAAACTTTCAATTTCCTTGATTAAATAAAATGTCCAAAGTTTCTTACATCTGTTGATAAATCAAGTGAATAACCACCATTATTATATGCATTCATTTGCACAACTTTAATTAACCCATCAGAATTGAATCCAATTTTGTATTTGAACAAAAAAGGGTGTCGAGTTCCAGTTATCATCATATCTTCATCTCTATCTAACATACATCGTACGGGTTTTCGAAGTCTAAAATTAAGAAGTTTTATTTAATAAAACTGGATATTTTGAAATAAAAACTTCTTTTTAAGAAATATACCTATGAGCTGCCATTGCACAAGGAACATAAACGAAAAATCCTCGACACTCTTTGCCACCAAAACCACCACCAAGGCGTTTTACACGGACATTTACTTTGCTCATTGGAATTTGCAAAGCTTGGGCTATGAATTGTTGGGTTCCTTTAGAATTTTGTGTTGCACAGAACACCTCGAGTTCATCATTTTCACGATAAGTTGCAAAACAAGCGTGCGTCTCAAGATAAAAGTGCTCTTGACCACCAACCCGCATTTCCCCTTCTATAATGTGCTCCGATTCTGCAAAGGCTTTTTTAACATCGCCTTTTATTATTTGTCTATCACTACCTGGGAAGAAAGATTCTTTCTTAATGGCATCCTAAAAAAAATATTACATTCAATAGTAAAATAACAATAAAATATAGCTTACAAGTGTTAATTAAAAATGTTTACTTCTATAGTTACGATAACCGGCTGGATATCTTCATACGCGATTTCCACCATTCGGGCAGCTTTTTGTGCAGTAGCTTGATCTATAGCTACAACAGCTGCAATTGCCTGACCTTGACTTGTTACCTATAACCAAAGCTAATGACTAATTAATTTATATTCTTTGTTTTATTTTTTAAGAAAATACAAAAAATTCAATTAGAAATTTGAATGCCAGATAATGGGAATGCAATATAAATCATGGATATGTACCTTATCTTTAACAAATATCTGGTCATCAATTGCTAAATAGCCAACATATCTGGCTTTATCAGGAATAGCGTTTGCATCGAAATAATCAACAACTCCTTCCAAATTAAGAGCTTTAGTTGGATCAATTTTTATAATTTTTGCATGTGCTCTTGTGGACAGAACAAGTGAAAGATACAACTCTCCTACAATTGGAGGAATATCATCGCAATAAATTGCTTCTCCTGTGGCTTGTTGCAGAGCAGCCATATGTACAATAGGCCTTCCAATTAAATCTTGTTCATCTTGATCTTTTAAGACCTAGTCAAAGTCAATAACGTTTTTAATGAGAGACGAAATTTAATTTTCTTTTAACTCGAAAAAATGACAACTTACTTCTTGATAATACTGGGAACTTTTTGTTTTAGTATAATGAAATTGTCTGGATGCGCTTTTGACTTCATCAGGTATTTTTATTTCTCGCACTCGGTTTTGCATTTTCTGAGATATTTCCACGTAACCCTTGAAGAAAAGACTGAAAAACAAATTGCTCTAGCAATTAAGTCAATTTTAATAAAAGAAACCAGTTTTCGAAAAATTTACCTCAAAGTTAGGGACCTTCGATAAAATACAAATCCACCAGGAGTATCTCCCCCTAAAGAAAATTCTTTCACAAGAGAATCATAAACGCTTTCTAGCAAATCATCATTCCAAGTTCTAAAACAAATAATTACACGTGTTTAAAATGCTCACAAAAATATTTTTACGTCACTCTACACGAAAAAGTTTTCGGGGCATCAGACATACTTGCTATGGTACGTCCATCGAATTATAGGTTATGGTGCAACAGATGTCCCGTAAACGGGGCATTAGAGCTCCCGCAACGTAAAGCATCCAAAGGCTGCACAGCGGTTGCGCCAAATTCGGTTTGATGCCCCATACGGGGAGGAATGTCGTCCCGTTTGCCGGAGCTTATGACGTATTAACATTTAGTACATCGGCTGTACTATATAGGGCATCCGATGACCCAACATTTTTTCCGTGTAGTCGAAATCGAGCTGTTTTCTCCCTCGTTTAAATCTGACATTTTTAAACTCCCGCAAACGAGTATATAAAACAGCTCGATTTCTGCTCTCGTGACATAAAATATCGTATGATCCTTGGGAGTAAAACAATTTTAACTCACATGATGCATAATATACTATTTGTTTTCTTAAGAAACAAACGTACCTTCCAATCATCGTTGCAGCGGTATTTAGAGCAAGTTTTGTTACTGGAGCTAAACCACCGTATGCCAATTTAACTTTCTTTATTATTCCAGTGCCAGATTCAAAAGTCATGTTGAGAGCCATGTTGACAATAGCTATATCATCATCTCGACGTTTTGATTGTTTGTATGCTACAAAATACTGATCCTATAATTGAAATCAAACTTGAAGAATATTCTTACAAAATATGTAATTGAGATTTTCTAACTATTCTGGACAAACTGACAATCTTTTTTCAATTTCCTTATTTATGAAATCGAAAAATTGTATACCATTTTTCCGAAATTGTTAGAATCATTAAAATGTGAATATCTTAATTGTACCTCACAAGAATACGGTATTTCAATGGATTCTAGTATTTCATTAGATGCAATGACATTACGTCGATAACCAAGGAAAAAGTTTTCATCCATTGTGATTTGTCTGCGACCTCTGTTTAAGTTGCAAACATTTAGTTTAATGCCACTGGCCAGAAATATAGGATTTAAATCTGATATTGGACTGCCTGTCATTATGTTTCCTGCTACAGCCTGCAATAAAATAAAGTTAAAACATTAACAGAATTTCTTTGTTTTTGTTTTAATATTGTATCATAATAACTTACAGCAACATTGCGAATTTGTTTACCAGCAAACCAATGCAGAATGCTGACAATGGCAGAAAAAATTCTCGTTTTGTACTCTAAAAATATACGAAACATTAGTAATTATACATTCTTTTTTCTGTCATTTAATTTGATTTTTATTTACCAGAATCATTTTTGATTCTTTGTTTTAAGACCTTCTCCAGTTCATATAAAGTTACAGCAGCTCCAATTTTCAAACCATGCTGCAAATCCACAACTTGACGAAGTTCCTTAATTTGAACCGGATGAATAATTACTGGGTAAATTATACGCCTGAATTTAACTTCAACACCTGCGAAGACATTTATATTGTAAATATTAAATTTAATATGATGTATAATTTGTTATAATGTATAACAAAATATTCACCAACTTCCGAGTTTCCGACCACAATTTTAGCATCCGGAAAACGATCTTTTAAAAGCAATATCTGTTGTAAATTTGTTGGTCTATACCATATTACATTTTTCCCTTTTATGACTAGGAAAGTTTCATCAAGCTCTGATGATAACTGCATTAAAATCAATTTACAAATTATAAACAATGAAAAAGAGACTTAAATTTAAATTTTAAAATTAAAGTAGACATTTTAAAAGTAAAGTTAAAATTACTTTTAACTTAGGTGGGAAAATTGGTTCTTGTGAAGGATCATATGGTTTAAATGCATTAATTTCAAACAAATCAGTGGGCTCTGAAGTAAAAGCTTTTTTACAACAGGTATCTCCCATAGCACAAAATCCATTGTTAGAACCATTACTAGAACCATTGTGATCGTTTTGGAGTCTGGATTGTTCCCAGTCCTCAGTGAATGTTTTGTAACCTTCTATTATCGGTCTGTATCCTGTGCACCTACATAAGTTTCCTGAAATTAAAAAAAAAATATTCGGTAAAATTTACTCCAAACTGCACTCCACTTTTTATTATTTATACTTATTTTCAAATCTGTGTGATTATGATCTTATTATAAACCTTGAAAGTAATACAACAGATAAAAATAGCAATAAACGTCCTACTTAGATCAAGAATCTCAAGTTTCACACTTGTTAATGCGATAGTAAGCACTGTTAATAGGATGATTGGTGTAAAAAATAAAAATCTTACATTCAAAATTAAATAAATCAATCAAACTAAAGTAAATTTAAGAGTATAAATTATTATCAATAAGTTATGCAATATTTTTAACTGATATAAATAAATTAATATTGTTTCTAAATTATTTTAAATTTTTCCTAGAAAAAAAATTAATTACAATTGACTTTTCATTGTAATTAATTATTACCCTGAAAAGCAACGTCCATCTCTTCCATAGTAGGTTTGACTTTTGTTCGAAGTAATGCATACATGGACATTACAATTCCAGGTGTACAGAATCCACATTGTGAACCATGAGATTTAGCTATTCTTTCTTGAACTGGGTGCAACTTTTCTCTGGTGCTACCAATACCTTCTACAGTTGTGACAGCTAAACCGTGCATGGCGCACACAGGTGTTAAGCATGCATTAACCGACAAATGACTATAAAATTTATGTTAAGGAAATTCTACTTTATGCAAATAAGAAAATTGTTTACCAGATAACAGAAGTAAGCTTATTTGCAAACTTTTTTTTGTCAATCTTTAATAATAGTTCATGCAAATATCAATCTTTAAATACAAACTCCAGTCATTCAATTAACTTTTTTCTTCTCAAAAATTATGTAATTCGATTAAAAGGATACATGATATCTTTCGTTACGCGATCGTATCTAGATATCATAACGGTGCAAGCTCCACAGCCACCTTCTGCGCAGCCAAGTTTGGTACCACATAATCCCACTAATTGATAAACAATTTTATATATATATATTATACATAAATTAATAATTTTGTATAACAAATAAAAATACATATATAATTAAAATAATTCAATTTAATTGAGTAAATTAAATTTCTAAAAAAACTTACATTTGTTTCTCAAGTAATATAGCAGAGTCCATTCAGGTTCGGCATGTGATTCTGTGACCTAAGAAATATGTATATTTTTAGTATTTAAGTATATCAAAATTAGTGAAGCATATCACTCTGAAAATAAGATATATAAGGTAATATATAATATAATAAGAAAAACCAAGATCTTAAAAAATACTTGTTTTAAAAAATTTCCAAAATAATAATTAAGAAATAGTGAATCATCAAAATGATAATTGAACAACAATTTCATTAAAATATAATATATTCCTTTCTTATTGTCTGTTATTTTTATTTTTAAAACATGATAACTCATAAATATAATACATAAAACTATGTACAGATATAAAAACGAAATTATCTATACACCCTGTTGTTATTAAATTTTCAAAAAGAAAGCACCAAGTTTGTGAATTAAAATAAAATTTATTATTAAAAAATGTTTAAATTAAAATAACTTATTGAAGTAAATGAAAAAAGTATACCTTTCTTCCATTGACGAAAAACTCCAAAACATCTGACGTTTTGGCAATATTGTCTTCATTTTGGTAGTCGTCAAAAATTCTATTGAACTTTGCATTGAAAATTTCTTGACAATTGCCATTATAGTTTCCCTTACAGTTACCATTCAATTTGTTGATCTGGTTTCCATTGCAATTACCATTAAGATCCAAGGGTTCAATTTTGCCGTTAATTCCACTTCGGCGATGGTGGTCGTTGTTAACTTGAGACATTTAACAAAAGTAAAACAACAAGTATCGGAATTACACCACTAATAAGTCCTCACCCGACGATTGATGGTGAGAAAATGAGCATATATCTTAACTCCGCGAATCCACAAAGCCCAAGAACGATGTGTCGTATTTGTAATATTAATTACGGTTTAAATTGCAAATGAAGCCGAGATCTAGTCACTCTATCTATACAGGAAACAAAAATCCTGACCTTTTTTGCAACAATCTTAATTCCGCAATACGTAAACTGCATTTAATATATGCACACACATTTTATTCATGGCCAAATATCTGCTTATCCATGACGATTTTTTGACAATTATTACACTTTTTTCCTATTATATAATGGTCGTATTATTTCAACTGTAAGGTCTTTAACTGAAAGAATTCTTTCATAATCAATTGTTTTTGTCAAATGAATAAACACTCTAATTGCCAATAATAATTCATTTAATTGTTTGTTTTCAAATGTTAAAACAATGTTATCCTTTTTTCAGAATGTAAATGAACTTTGTTTCTGTACGCAGGCATTTGCATCAATGGGTTTTTTCCTTTTAGAATTTTTTTTAGAAATTAAAATTATAGATGACTCGTCGGATTTTTTCGTATAATTCCACCGAAAAAATAATTAGATTAAATTTGTTATACAAAAAGATTTATTGTCATTCAAAGACTACTGAAATTATTGTCATTGTATTTAAAGTGGGGAAAAAGTAATTACCAACAAGTGTGCGAGTTGATTATTATTTTGCCACACATGTTGCAGTGAACATGTGTTCAAAAAATGTTTTCTGTTTTTTTGTTATTTTATTGGAATAATACTTGTACATTTGTGCTTTAATTTGATTGTAATTAACATTCCATTTTAGAAAAACTGAGATTTGCACATTTGTTTTCATTGTCTAAATTATCTGGATCAAATCTATTAATCATATCACATTTTTTATCAAGCACATTTTTTATTTAAAAATTTAAATTAAACGCAGTAATTCAACTATTGGCATGTGTTTTTTTTTTCACCAATAATAATTTAAGTGCAAAACGATTTTCCGATTAATTCACCTACTAAATAATTAACTTAAAATCAATTTTTCCTTAACTTAATTCTTTATAATTAGTGTTACAAAAGTTACGAGAACCCGACCGTGTTACATATTTAGAAAAAATTAACCTTAGATTTTTATCCTATTTTTTTGAGGAAAAAATATTTATTTATTATATTAATAAAATTTATTATTAATATTTATTAAACATTAACAAATTTCAACTTGATTAAATAAAAAAAAAACATTCAAATGAAAATTTCATCTTGATATGACTAAATTATTTTATGTGATAATAATATTTATTTGCATTTATTTTATAATCTTATAAGTGAATATTATTGTAATAAAATTTGTTGCAGTTTCAAGTAACAATAAAGCGGAGATCATTAACATAATCAGATGGTTTAATGAAAAACTTTTTTATAATATTGTTTATTGCAACATTATTAACAAAGTCGTAAAGTCAATACCATTATAATTATTTTGTTGACGCTGTTATCAGTTCAATTTAATGTATAATATTCGTCCAACTTGATTGATAAGTTGCAATTAAAAAAGAATCGTATAAAAACAGAGTCTTACGCGCGATTATAATCTTAAATAATGTAATAAATTTGTATTGCAAATATGTGTTACGCTCATTTGCAAGTGTAATAAAACAATAATGAATACTTTATATTTTGGAGAAGTATTACATTTTTAAAATAAATGATTAATTTTATTTAAACTGTTGAAATTGATATTTTATAATTAACAAAAGAATTCGTTGATTATTAATATTTGACATTCAAAATTGTCTTAACAATATTATCAATACATAAATCAAGCTAATAATTGTATTCTGAAAAATGTGTTACAATATGCAACACATTAATTTTTTCCATTAGAAATGTAACCACTGAAAATTTTTTCTCTTAATTTTTTTAACAAAATTGAAGAAAAACAGAATTGACTTGGAAATTTTTCAAA
>JABFPM010005511.1:0-11167 GCA_022817325.1 Idris sp. 1 HC-2018 | reverse complement strand
CGAACATTTTTTATTGATGAGTTTTTAACACCTGATTTTCTTTTGGTCGTCATTTTTGTGTAGTCTATAATATCCGACTCAAGTTGCGGATGATTTTGAAAGTACAATGTTAGCTTGTCATCCATGGTTTTTGTATTTTAAATTCACACAATGACAATAATATTATGCTTTCTGAAGCGTCAGTTTAGCAGACATTTTGAAAGAGCGATGTGTTCCGGCACGCAGCTGAGTCGAGTGAGCTGTGTGTACCAACGGTGACTTGCTGGGGCCAGATGCCAGACCAGTAGCGTACCCAGCAAACCCGCCCCTACTTTTGTCCCTCCAACGAATATGGCTAGCAACTCGAATGGACCAAATATCTGAAAAACATGCACTTGTTTATATTGTTCAAATGTTTTTATTTATGTTTACATATTTTATAAATAAGTTCTAATGTTTTGTTTATACATTTAGCAGACTTCAATTTAATATTTTACCCAACATTATTGAACTTCAGTTATTCATACCCTTCAATAGTCAATTGTGCAGATTTTCTTTGTTTAGAAAACAAAATTCTTTTAAAAACAAGATAGCTCCAGCTCGAGAATTTCTCGACCAGCTGCAGGACATGGGTTAGAGAATGCACTGCTAGACTAAGTGTGAAGAAAAATAGGTACAAACTGGCCTCCATTCTCTACACACTTTGGCAGCTCATACAAAGAAACTGTAGGTTTTTCCGAAATTTAGAAACTGTCAAAGGAAAAGATGCCCAAACATAAGCTAACTCTGTATGTAAATCTTCAGAACTAGTTAAGCTGAAACTTAAATGGGTTTAGAGGAAGAATATAAATTGTCAATGCAATCTTCTAATTCCAATTTAACCCGTTTCAAACGAAGCAAAGTATATCGGGAAATCAGCTTCTTTGTGTGAGTGGAAAAGATTCGTTACCTGACACCGAAGTAGGACCGAAGTCAAGCGGACCCGGCCGAGCTTAGCGTCTTTTCTCTTATTTCGCCTTCATTCCACAGCTCTAACATAATGATGGAGGAAAGGGTGAAATATGATTTTAATGTTTATTGGAAGTTTCAAATCAGAATGACTACAGGAATGGCAAATAAATTTTCTGTTACTGGTGAATGCGAACACCACATTTGTAAGCTAAAGCGGTTGAAGCTCGGAGGGCCGAGTTCAATCGTAAGATACTTATCGTTTTGTCTCTCTTTGATGTAGACAGATAGAATGGCCGGGCAAAGAAAATATCTTAGGTGGGCAGACGCTCAGTAGATTTAAAAGAAGTGTTTTAATAGAAGAATTTGTTCAAAGAAAGAGATATTTTTTTTACCTTTTAATCCGAAATTGGGGATTTAGCAAATGTAAATTTGAATTATAAATATTATGACTACAAACTCTATGTAGAAGTAGTATTTATTAAGTGGAATTATTTAACCACCAGATTTTATTTGTTATTTCATTTGATTAAATTTATTGAAATGGATAAATTAAAAAACAGAGTTTGAGTTGTTCCACTCCTTTTGATATAACGGTACTACTTGCAAGCAAGCGAAGCACAGTCATAACAAAACTCCACCCAGCAAACGAAAATCAATAGACTCACAATATATTTAATTATTATTTCAGATAATTCGGCCATTTTTTTTACTTTTTAAATGTGTTATTTAAAATTAGTATTTCTTTTTATATAAATTATTATGCAGTAATACAGTTTCATAGTATAGTTTCTACTTTTATGATAAAGGTAATAAGAAGACTGCAGATGAAAACTGGTTCATTGATTTTCATCTGCTGAACGTACAAGCGGCCTGCATGATGGGTTTTTCTCCGAACTACCGCCATTTTTATATCTAATAACATGGTTCTACTTAGATAATTATTATGATTATCTGTAAAATTAAAATAGATAATGTACCGATTAAGGATCTAAACTTTCTTTTTTAACAGATAAGAAGTAAAAATTGGAAAAATGTAAAATAACTCGACTCAAAGTTTTGTTTTTAATCATGGAAGATATTCTAACCTAACTTTCAGTTATGTAGATCCTATACTCAATTATTTATAGAGTTTTATTTAAATGTATTCAAAGCGTTAATTTTACAACAAATAAAAAAATATAGACTATTTTAAAAAAAATTAAAATTTCAAAAAAAAGTAAGAGCTTTCAGGAACTCTAAGTACAGCCCTGAGTTTGCCACGTCAGTGCGCTGGGTGGGGATAAAGGTTGCTTGACTGCTTTTTCAAGCACGCCATATTGGATGGATTAGAAAAAACACAGTACGGGTTCGATACGTTAAACTATATATAATTCATAAACCAATATTTGAAATTAATTATTTTTACTGAAAAAATTGATAATTCATTATGTATTTTAAATAAATGTAATATAATTTTTTAGGTACAATATAAGGTGGACTCATAAGAATTTATATCAAATATTCAGGATTTAAGATAATAGATACAATTAAATTAAAATTAAAGAAATAAACGACGAAAAAACAAATCAATAATATAAAATTACACATTGACGAACGGTGCATCAGAAAGCTTCATTTTATTGTGCCGTAAAGAATTTAAACGCAACTCAAGGACACGTTATAATATCTAAAGTAAACAATGCGGTGTTCTGGTTTGTGAAATTTTCACGAATCATCAATGCTGTATCATTTGTCGATTACAAAGTTATAGACTTATTGATAATAAAGGTGAAGTGAAGCTTCTTAAATATATTGTAAGCGTACACACAGACGGTACGCTGAAGAAGAAGAAGGAAAACACAAATACTCGATGATTGAGGACACCTGCCAGATATTGCAGAATGAGTTGAGGCGAAGTTTTCGATCCAACAGAGAGTCCACTATAGATAGAACATGAGACTAGCTCAGCCGTGGAGAGGCTGGGTGTGGTTAACCACTTCGGTGACCTATCCATATTTCTTCAAGTTATCATCTATTTTTTTTTTCAACAGTTTTTAATTTATTTTTACTTAACATGTTATTATAACTTATTCAATTCCATCTATTTATGAAAATCTATTTAATTATAACTTAATTTCTATTTTCTTTCATAATATTATAAATAATTGATCAACTACAGAAACAAATATTTAACAATAGATGAAACTCCAAAAAAGTTTATAATTTGATGTTAAATCCGAAAAACATTTGATGTAGAAATAATGCACACAGTAGAGTTTAATGGCGGAAAGAATACGATATAAACTAGTTCTGTTTGTAGAAAAATTATGTTATTGTCAAATATATATGGTATTGTCAAATGAATGTACAGTAACGTATAAGTGGTAGATAATACTGAGAAATGCGAGAAGTATTAGTGCTCTTGAAATACTCTCATCTATTGGGGTCGAACTAAATGTGACATTTACTCAACTATAGATGTTCATGTTCGCGTTTCTGCTTGGTCGGCCCGACCGTTACGACGCACTAATCAAGCCAATATCATCTTCTTTTAGTTAAAGTAATTCAAAGGAATGCAATTAATGTAAATTTATTCTAATAGTTTTAAATTGTATGTGTGTTTTTGTTCTTCGTGCAATGATGTATTGAGAAGACGATTAACTATTTTATAAACAGAGTTAAATCTTATTTCTAGAGTTAAACCTTTTATAAATATCCAAAATAAGGATTTTAATATTTCTAACTTCATTTAAAAAAGTCAGTTTTTTTAGCATTTACGAATTAGTTACGTAACTGAGTGGAGTTAGGGAAGGGATTACCGTTAGTCAGATAACTCTCTACCAGGGAATGCTTCCGCCATTCTTTCAAAATGGCTGCTGATAGAAAGAGAAACTGTTATATAAGGTTAGATGTAAAGAAGAAGTCACTAAGTGTAAACAAACAGAGCTTAAAAATGACATGGTTTTCCTCGGTTTCCCCCACAAAGTGTTAATGTAACGTTGAGTTTTAAGAAAATTTGTTAGAGAATTTTGAAATTCAGTAAATATTAGCTGATAAAACTCTGATCATATTTCATACCAAAATAAACTGATAATAATCCTCGAAGATTCTGCTTAATATTTTATTTATTTAAAAAGTTGATTAAATATTAAGCTTTGGTCATAATCAACATTGAGAAATTGCCAAATTTATCATTTACCAAGATCAGGATTAATGCCAATAAGGTATTCAAAGCCACTTTTATTTATATTAAAGTTTTATCAGTTGTTTCTGATCGATTTGTAAAATGTTTTATTTGAATTATCTGTTTATGTGCATAAATTTACATGATTGTTTTGTAATTTTTCCGAAATTTGTTTACAATTAAAACTAAATTCTATATTTATTTAAAATCAACACAATATCTTTTAGCCTATCAGATTTGTTTACGTTAACTCATTCGATTACATCCCGAATCTCCTCCAAAACTCACAGAAATAAGCTACATGCACAGTAAACTCCGCCTCTCAATATTTTTCAAACAGAAACACTAACACATAAGGGATTTTCTAATGGTTCGCACATAAAGTTTCTTAACCGAAACCAAATCAGTTAAGGTTTAATCCTAGTTTAACCTTAGAGTTAATCAAGTAATTGAGTCTTATCTCTCCTCTAACTTCACTCACTATCACATGGCTGATATGCATACAATCAAGTCTCCCTACTTTACCTCACATCGAGACGATATACCAGTTAATATTACTCATCAGTTCCTCGAAAATTTTTATTTTAAGAAATCACAATCTTCACATTTTATAAACAAGCATGTCTTTTATTTTTGAAGAGGTCATTTTTTGTTTTGATAATTATTTTGTCAAGTTTTTTGTAGGTTGAATTTAGTAAACAAATACTTTTTAAGTATCTTTCTTATCTGAGTGGAATATGGGGTTTTACGTTCGAGGGGAGAGACTGCATGTTGGCAAAAATTTCCATAGAGATTGGGCGTATCGATAGCAAAGAACTGTAAAAAACGATAACCGCAACTCAAAGAAAAAAAGCCTATTTCCTTTATTCTTGAAATTCAGACGATTTCGATAAGTTTTTTGTAAGGTTAAGTTGTGTTTATCATTCTGCAGTTCTCTCCATAAACTAAAATACAAAACATAATCAAAAAGATTCCAATACATGCATAATCGTAGTGTTAGTAAATGTACATGCCAGGAGCCATACGTCTTTTAGGTTTCTGTTATTGTGTTTTACAAATATTTCTGAGGAACGAATCTTTTCAACAACAAATATATGCATCCAGATGAGAAATTATTGAACAAAAGTTATTAGCTTGTTAGTAACTTGGGATATTAATGAATATTTTTGTTCTAAACTAACCAATTATTATAAACTCCTAGTAGCACTGCCGTTTCTTCATCAAAAGTTGATGGATAACTTGAAAGGAACGAAAAATCCTTGACTTAGGTGTTTCATCGTGTTTGGGGCTTTAGCGTCGGTAGCGGATTGCAACGTTGCCACGTCTATCGTTGATATTGGAACGTAGACGTTCTCGTGACTTTCCAGAATAGCTGAACCATCTGTACGATTTACATAATAATAATTCACGAAGCTACGTCTGAACGAGTTCTACTATCTACGCTTAATCCACGTTCATTTACTGAACGTTCATTTAACCACCTTACAACGTAGATGCTCTGTATAGTACAAATGAAGAAATAATATTGAAAGGAATGTACAAGTTCTCATGCTAGTCATATGGGTTTTCTCAAGTATTCTGTTTGATTTAGTTGACGCTGCATAAAGATATTACGGGCATATAATAATGACTGAAGGCTAAATAAAATAATTTCTCATGAAATAAAAGCAGGTGTTCAGACAAAAGAACTCTCCCTTGTTATAATAATAGGTAATACGTAGTCAAGAAAATGTTATTTTTTATATAAATAGAGAGTAAAATAAGTTAAAAAAATAAAATAAAGTATATCCAATTTCTAAATTTCTCTCTACGTGCATCACGACAAAGTCGCGTTTGAGTAATGACCTCGTTGGTTGCATAGCAACGGTCTTCCTTCTTTAGTCTGCACTTACCAATTGCTGTTATTAGGATATTTTGGATGACTCATACAAAGCAATTCAATACTTGATGATTATAAAAAAAAACATCATGAACAAGGTTTTTTCTCAGGATTTTTTCTCTTAATTCGCAGATAAGTTTACATCCAATTAACAATTAATTCTTTTTGGGATTAGTTTAATTTAATAATGTAGAAAAGATGTACTTTTTTCTTAAATGAAATTAAATAAATATCTTAATCAATCATCTATGTAAATAATTTGAAATGTACACGAAAAGATTGAAATATGAAAGTAGATAAGGGCGTTTCGCATTCTTTATTGCCACACATTCATTCTGTGCTACGTGAACTATCTAGTGTTCTTTAAACATTCTATAACAGTTCGGTATTTTCAATTAAAATATGCTGACGTCAAAATAAGTTCAATTTTCTATCCAGCATTGATTAAGGGTCTTTTATGAATTATGTCTGCTGACTTTATTATGGGTATATTATTTGTTTTTTTTGTTTGTCAGCTGACAAGTAAAGTAAGGCCGCATGCGCATATACATTTTCTAAATATAATGTTTTATATTTCTGCAAAAGTTATGTGATAAGCAATCATAAATATAATTTATGGTAAATAAATTATTTTTTGTAACGTTTAAACTGTTTAGTTTAAATTGAGAGTCCCGGGAATTCTACGGAACAAATAAACTTATTATGTAATGATTTTGCCTTACTTAACCAATAAATAAAAACTGATAGAAGCCTATTAAAACCAATTCAGAGAGGAGTCTACTTAAACTCTATTCAGATATGCGATTGGATTTGATTGAATGAATCGGTTTGGCCTGAATACATTCATGGGAACATTTTGATATTTTTATGATATTATTAAATAATTGATTGTTCCAATTTAAACTAAGCGATTCTCATCAATCGGTTCTACCAGTTATTACGGCATTTTCTACAAAATAGTTTAGTTTTTCTAATTTGGATGAAATTAATATATCTGTTTCATAAGAAAAAATTATTCTGATAGAATCCAAAAATATTCAGTGATAATAACTAATTTCATCAATTTTAGATCAATTATTCTTATATAATTTTTTAACTATTGTATTAATGAAATAAATGATTGTGATAAATGACAATTCTTGTTTTACAGCTCGTTTCCCAAAATCGCTGATTGGCAGAAATTTCTTTTGATACTGAATATGATAAACAATACCAAATATTAATAATAAACTTTCAGTATACTCGTATACGACCGAATAGGCTCGTGTCATATTTCCTAACAAACTCTACATAATTGAATTATATATAACTTTTTTGATGATTATATTTCAAGTAAATCCATCGTAAGAAGCAAGATCAAATTCTATATTATTGAATTAAATTTTATTAAATCAACATGAATTAAATTCTACAATAATTTGAATTGATTTTTTAAAAGAGAAATTAACAGAGTTTTGTTTACACAGAAAATTTGTTGAATATTTATATTTAAAAATTTGAGATTCAACAAGAATTTTAAACTTCTTGTATTCTTCTTTTCAAATATGTAGAATTTGTCACTTTTTATAAATTAATTCCGGTCAAACCAAAAATCTTCCTGCCAGATGTTGTACTTAAGATGAAAAGTTCTTTTTCTTCATTGTTCACAAATTCTTTGTTATTCCACAATTTACGACTAAGTCAGTTTGGGAAAACCCACCTTAGAAAGTAACCGAAAAACGAGGTCGCCATAGCTTTTCTTTTGTATAAATTGTGTATAAATATTAGAGTTAGATTTTTGGTAGTCCGTTTTAGTTTATTTCTCATCGAGTAAAGACGATCCTTCCAAACAGTCGTGTTAATAATAAAGTCGGGTTATTTCGAAGTTATTTTTTTTTTCAAGTACTCATAGTTTTTATCAAAAGCAATAAAACTTATTACATAATTACTTTTCAGAATAACATCCGTAATCAATGTAAATTTGTTTGTTGACATTGACATTTAATTATTTTTATTATGATCTTTAAACGTTGTATTATATGAGTGTGTTTGTTATTGTCATTTAATATTGTCCGAAATTTTGGACTTTATGATAATATACAAAAAGCCAATTTTATATCGAATCAAAGTCAAATCTATATCGATTTTATATCAAAAACCAATTTCGATTACACATCTATTCTAAATCAACATAAAATTGTTTAATCTTTGCTGTATTGAATTTTTCTAAATTAAAAAGTTCTATGTAAATTTTTAACAAATGTGTAGTTGATATTGGCTGTTTTGTTGCACAAAATTTGACTTAATGCACAAAAATATTAACATTAAGTCCAGAATTTCGGACAGTGTATAATACGACTTGTAAACTTTGCATTTTACACAAAATTATTTATGAAAATTCCGGAATGATTAAGATAAATATAGATAGATAAATTGATTCACTTTATTGATAGCGTTCACAGCTTGTTTTAAACATAAAACATATGTAAAACATACTGTATTACACTCATTCAATTAAAAAATAATAGATAAATAACACAGAGGATCAAAATTTAACTTTTTTCTGTAACTCTGTTCTTTGTATGCTTAAACGGTTAATTTTAACTTAAAATTAAATAAACTTAATGTTAAAATAAAACTGATTTTGGTTTTACACGCAAAATACACTGTACACAAAAATTAGGAGTCCTAGTTTGGACAATTTTGCAATGAATGGAGCGTCAAATAGAAGTTTTAAACTTTTTTTTTTAAAATGAATTTCCGATGGAAAATAACGAAGTTACAGCATTTCGAAAAATGAGAACTTTTTTGAAATTTTTCGGGGGGCGCTAATTTTTGTGCGGAGTGTATTTTGCCTGTAAAACCAAGTTAGATTTATTTTAACATTAATTTTTTTAATATTAGGTTAAAATGAACCGCTTAAACATAAAAAGAATCGCGTCACAAAAGTTAAATCTTTTTCCTCTGTGTAATATAATAATATTCAAATTTGATAAAACCAAATCAGTATAATTTTATCCTTGATTTTCTTTCATTTTGGGTAAAAATAAACCAGTTACACGTAACAAGAATCGAGACAAAAAATAGTGTTTAACTGTATAATAATCAGACGGAGGAGCTAAACTACCCAAAGGCTAACTAAAACGCAGTAAAAACCAGATCTACCATTTGCCGGACTTTTCATTTTTCAGTTCCTCAGCTATTCACGGCAATAGAGATATGTAACGGAAAGCAATAGGGATGAGAGTTGCTTCAAGGAAGACCTGGGCTGAACCAAGTGACTAAGTTTCTATTGAGTCGATTCAGTTTGAAACAAGTAACCGGGTTGTTCTTGGGTCGCTCACGCGTCTGAATTATGTGACGTTCAAACTTCAGATCGATAAACCACAGCTTATTACAGATTGTATGGTGCCTAGACAGTAATCACGAGGGAAACAATGGGCTTTGTCCAGGTTTCTTGTGTGCTTTTGTTCCCCTGTTAATCATTATATTATTCTTTTTTCTTAATTAAAATTTGAAAACTCAGAACTTGAAAATATGCAATTGAATATAGAATTTTACTTAACAAAAGCATCAAGTCCATTTCCAAGTCGCTGAACAAATCGGTTTTCTAAGCCGTTTTTTCAACTGTCATCGGAGGATTCTCTGTTTTAGTTGCTTGGGAGATCTTCTGTAGTACTTTTTCTGGAACCAAAGCTTCTAAAAAATATATATTATTAATGACATTTAAATTACTTCCAGTAAACTTATTTTTTTACTTTAAAATAATCTTTTTACCTGTATTCTGCAGAGGTCGAAATACAAGAGTGCCTTGCACGAAATCGTCTACGATTTCTCCTGAAATTTCTTCGTTTTTCACATCAGATTTTTGCGATGTGCAAATGGTAGCTGGACAGTTTTTGTTTAGCGGCTTAAGATAGGTCGTAACAGGGCTTGTGAAAATAAATGTCATTTAAATATTGAAACATTTTTAATTTAATATTTTTTTAACACATTTTTTAAACATTTGTTAAATAATTATAAAAAAAATTAAAATTACCTTCAGCTTCAGTGTTTCGAGTACTTGGACCAGAATTTTGAGTGTTTGGTCTAGAATTTGGAGCTTGAGCGCTTAAGCTTGGCAGAGAATTTTCTTTGGAGCTCATGACGGATCTGGCGATTATGTTGCCAATTTTGTTGTTGTGCAAGACAAAAAAATCAACATATTCCAGAGCATTTTGATCACTTTCCCATCCTCCAGCTCTAGCATATTCGCTCCAGCTTTCGCCAAAATAGTTGCAGAAATGCAACAATGTTCAGTGAAATTTGTTGGGTCAGATAACCCAAAAATTCCGCAATTTGGGTTTGTAAAAAGTATTTATGCCAATTGATTGTACTGTACATTTTTCGTCTCGGTAATTGACGAAAAATCGACTTGGTGGACTGTTGTTTGGTCGCAAGCTGATGTACCGTTTTATCAATTCGTAGAAACTTGGGTCGATGGAAAATCTCCTCAATTTGTTGGTTTTGGATTTATTTATTTCGACAAAATACATGGTCCCATGGTCAAGTACTTCTCGTACAAGTACAAATCGCAGCTTAACCAACTCACAACATCGGAGAGTTCCAGATATAGCAAATAATAAGACGATTTAAAATCATAATTTGAGGTTAAACTATACATAATAAAAGAATACATACAAAAACAAACAAGTATACAAAAAATAAGAAAATAAATAAAAAATGAATATAAAAATCAAGATGAAAAAAATGAAAATGAATAATGAAGATTAAATTAAAAAAAATGAGATTATGTTCACAAAAACAACGATAAAATAAACTAATTTATATGACAAACATACTTATAAAGCAACAAACAAACATATAAATTGATATACAATCGTCAAAAAAATTAGAGGAACAAAAAATTTTTTATGAAAAATTGTCAATTTTCAAATTATCATAACTTTGGTCATTTTTATCGAAAATGGCTTTTTCCTTACTCAAAAATCGTACTCAACTTGGAAAAAACTAGTTTCACGTTGGTAGCCCGAAGGGCTACCAACCTAAAACTAGTTTTTTCTTCGTTAAGTAATATACTATACCTGTAAAAAATTGAAAATCAATATAAATGTCTGAAAGTACAGATTTTAAGCTTACATTTGCTTTAAAGTATAGCCAATTTTGATGAAAATGACCAAAGTTATGATAATTTGAAAATTGAAAATTTTTCATTA
>JABFPM010005510.1:0-11168 GCA_022817325.1 Idris sp. 1 HC-2018 | reverse complement strand
CATTTTCGTAAAGATTTTTTGACCGAAAAAATGAACATTTTTTTACATAGCCGCCATTTTGTTAATTTTCAACATTTCCAAAAATCGCAACTTGTGCGAGCTACAATAACTTACACAATTTTCAATATTTTTACTCAAAAAAAAAAAATAATCTTTAAATATACTTTTATAAAATATAAAAATAATTGGACAGTTGATGTTATTTCTAATACATAAAAAAATATAATAATTAATGTACAAATTAATAACTAAGATTGTTATGAAATTTTATTTTTTTGTTTAATGAGATTGTTGTTTAACATCGTTGTTCAATTATAATATTTGAGCAATATTTTCTCATGTTACATTAGAATAATAAAATAATAATAAAATTAGCTCATTAACGACTTTTATTTACTTCAGTATTGTTGAAAAATTTAATTTGAAATTAAATTTCTGAAAAAAGACAGTAAGTATCGTAGTTAAGGTTTTTCGATGTCACAAGCAAAAACACGGTAAATGCAAGTATCGTTCAGTAGTTACGGTAATGTCGCTAATAAATGTTCAAAATTTAGACACAATAACTGATTTTTTATGCAGTAACATTAATTTGTTTAGGATTTAAATATCACCATTGAAAAGAGCAAAAAATTTCACTAAGAATAACATGTCACTTTTGTTAAAACATTTTTTATAACCATTTTCATCGAAAACTGTTTCATGCAATTACCCAGTTTTTTTCCTTCAGGCAGCAGTATATATATATACCTAAGTGGTTTCAAAAAAATCGATTTTTATTTTTTTTTTTTGCATGTTAGTAATCTATATCATCTCAAAAATTACCTGTTAAATTTTCAATTAAAAATTCGAAATAGATTTCTCAAAACCATGTTTACAGATGTTTACACTTTTTCTCGAGATCTACTGGACGGATCACTTTCAAATGTTCAAGATTTTTGCACAATATCTATACAGAGGGCATACATATTGCTATTGTTTGACCTTCCTTTATCTTTCCGTTATCAGCAGCACTTTGAATTTTTGAATTTCATAAAAAATTAGTAAAGACATTTTGTTAGTTTTTAGAGTCATATGAATTTTTTTTGTATTTATTTAACTTATCGTCAACTAATAGTTTGTTCAACAAAATTTCATTTTTTCAATCTTAAAATATGATTAATCACTATAAAACGATATATGCTTTATTTTTTGATATATTTTCTTATGATTTTTGCAATTGAAATAAAAAAAATATAATAATATGCGAATAATATAGAGCAACAAACAAAACCTTGCTGGAACAAAAATCCATCGGTCGTTCTAGTGTTAAAACACGGTATATTTTGTTATAAATATTTCAAGTTAATACTCTTAAATGATCCACCTTTGAATTCAGGCTTTAAGTTCTAGGTGTTATTCCCGCTTAATATGGAAAACTAGGACTGTTTAAACATAAAACTAGAAAAATAGAACTACTCAAAAGAAAATCATAGAAGCATGTCTCACAAATCTTCAGTTAGGCATTACCAAAAAATTAGTTTTAAAAGTGTTTAAATAATTTTTTTTATGATTTATGAGTCTTCTAATATGTTTTTTTAATTATTATTTTACAGAGTATTAGGTTTAAATTATATTTAAAAGAAATTTAATGTTGAAATGCCAAACTTACAAGTTATTTTGTGGCTACGCAGAGGGCTATACAGATGTCAGCACGGCAGATGGTAAATTCCCTGGAAATTTTGACGAAAACCCATAAAGATTATGAAAACTCCCCGGTAACTGAAAACGCCATTAAGATAAAAATTATGTAAACTCTCCGATAACGACTAAGTAAACTCCCCAGCAACTGAACATAAAAAAATGATAAAACTCAAACCAACTTGCTCTCGAACTGTGTTACACAAAATAATATATAAAATAAATAAATACAGTTTATTTCTTCGGAGAGTTTACGTAATCTTTATCTTAAGTACGTTTCATGGTTTTATCAATTCCGGGGAGTTTACATACGGCCGTCAGCATATTTAGATTTTAACGTTGATTTATATTAAAAAGTTCATATCAAAAGGTTTTACTATTGACTATTGTTGAAAACTGTCTTAAAGCAATGATTTATAAGCACGTTCCTTTATTTACGTTGGTTTTTAATTTTTTTTTTTTTTATGAAATTACTTCAGCTACGTACAATTTTCCTAACCTCCACACTTTGACATTTCAAAACAAATTATAAAAAATTGCCATTATAAGGGCAAATCTTTAGAACTTTTAACCTACCTGTCTCTCGCATTTCACTTCAATTTTGTAGATTATTAAATTAAAGATTTTAGTTTTTATGATTTGCACACTTCGAGTTATAGCTTTACACTTTGTAAGTATTTATACTTCTATCAGAATTATATTTGAAAATCTGTCACAATTCCAAGTCCAAATTATTACGTCTTTGATATGTCCCTTTAGGTTATGCAAAAACGTTTTCTTTTTTAATTTATAAGCACGGAGTTAAACTGCAGTTAAAAATTAATAAACATTACTTTTAACTTTAACAAATAAAATAAGCACAATTCAAATGATACGCATTTATGGAGAGGTTCTGGTCTAGAACTTCAAAAAAATCGATTTTTTTATATTTTTCGAATCTCTAACATATGTAGAATATACCTGTTAAAGGATTTTTTGTTTAATTAATTTATAACAAAGTTACAGCGTATTAAATGGGAGCGTGCGCACCAGTAGCAATCTAAGTGCGCGACGCTGACTTCTTTTGGATGCCTCTCGCTGCAAATTCTCTTTTAGGAGCATAAATAAATAATTATCCATAAAAAAACAGTTGTTTAAAGGGATCCTGTATGAAGATGACATAGCTGATTGAACGAAAGTTGAAAAAAAAATTTGCTTTACAACGACGAGATGTGACTCGAAACTTTGAACGCGGTTTTCTTGAAACAACATTTTCACCTGCGCGCACGAGCATAGCTCTTTATTCAGTTGTCAAATCGCCTTAAAAACAAGTGGTATTTCTTGGGATATATTGCCCCGGCCCCAAACCTCAATAATTGAAAAAAAAGTTTAAATTATTAAATTTTTGAACCGTTTTTAATGAAAAAAATGTGTGAAAATTCAGCACTTTTTTTTCTAACTAGTGTAACTGGGGACATTCTTAAATTAAAATAATTTATTAAGAAACAATGTTTTAAATTAGTGTACGATCCTCGGCGCTCGTGCGCGCAAGTAGATGCGCGTCGGGCATAGCCTTATAAGCCTGTGGCTGTAGCCGCCATTTTGTTGTCTTGTTTTTTTTGTTTTTTTAATTCTTTTCAATTCTTCTTTTAACAATAAATAAAGACTAAAAAGCCTCATGTTTGTATTTTATTTAAAAATAGTCGAAAAAAATTATTAAAAACGCTCGATTTCTTGAGCTCTAGACCAGAACCTCCCCTTAATATGTAAACTAAAAAAATATCAACATTTTTCCCTGAGTTTTGACGTCAAATACATAATACATTTTGTAATTGAAAATATTTAAATTTAAAAATACTTTTATACTCCCGGATGAAGTACACAGTATCTTAATATAATAAAATATATTTGCGTGCAATAAAATCTATTTATATATTAAAATTTACTCAAATAATTGAAAGACTGTTTCAAAATATTACGTCTTTGATATTAGAACAGAAAAGATGTCAAAGGCGTATTTACCTATATTTTAACAATTAAATATTAATTTAAAATTACATGCATATCATTTATCACTGTTTGACTTTATATTATTCATTATAAAGTAATAATAAATTATAATTGTCATAAAACTAAAATGTGCTAAAACTTTTTTTCCAAAAATTTAGCAAGTTGAAAGTTAAAGGTTCTAGAGAATTGCCCATAAAGGTATGTTTTGTATAAATCACAATTGCATTCAATTTTTTAATATTTAAACTTATTATTCATTATTGTTTTATCATTGATATAATCAAAAAAGTAATAATTTATACCACATTTTGTTCAAAAATTAAAAATATACATTAATATAAATCAAGTCTCTAAAATTAGTTTATTAACAAAAGTATTATATCATAGTTATAAAAACAAATAGGGTAAAGTGGGGCAAAAATGAACAATTTTTCTAAACTTTTGTATCCACAGAATAAAATATACGTTTTTTCTGCGTCTTATTTTGATCACGAGATTATAAGATCTTTCAGAATGCTGGTTGAGAAGTAATAGAGACGAAACTATGCAAATTATATCAGCTTTTATCAGTTAAATATTGTTCATTTTTTCCCGCTAAAATGGACAAAAATGAACACTTGTGGGGCAAAAATAAATATATAACAAAATTAGTGTCAAACTTGCAATTTTTTCAAATCCAATGCAATTACGGAAAAAATAATTCATTTTCACACATTTTATGATTAATATTAACTTATATACAATCATTTTTACCTCAAAAAGCTGCTGTAAAATAAGCCTTGAAACTGTCAATGAATGTAAACATAACCTTACTTTTATTTAAAAAAACTTATTTATTACATATAATATACAGTTGAACCTCGGCTAGCTAAACTTCACCTAGCTTAAGACTCGGCTAGCTAAAAGAATTTCCCTCGGCTATCTAAAGCCTCTCCTCAAGTCCTGTATCCCCTCCCTTTAAACTAAATAACTTATTCATTGGTTATTGCATGCGCGCGAAAGCGTGTTTATTTGAATTTAAATGTATAAAAGTTTTAATGTAAATCATTTTATAAATAATTATATATCTTATTATGCTAAATTATAATACTTAAATTAAACAAATTCGTATTTTTATGATTTATTTATAATATTGCATATATAATTTAATTATAATAATTGAAAAAAAAAATGCAGTCAAGTAAAAAATTTAAATTCAATACACATTTTGAATAATAAAAAACAGGTATACAAAATTTAATATTATAAAATAAAAAAGAATTTTTCCATTCATAAACAAACAACGTTTTCGCATTATTTCGCTCTGCGCGGGGTACTCACAACAATAGTGGGGGATACGCCATTTCTCCTCCATACTTTAGCTAGCCGAGGTATCGCCGCAACGACGACTTAAGATAGCCGAGGTTCAACTGTAAATAATTTTAAGTTGATAAAATTGATAAAGAAATATTACCTTACTAGACGGAAAAGTAATTACTTCTCCAACTCACGTAAGGTAAAATATCGTACTTGACTGGTGGGAGAAGTAGAGGCTTTTTCTCTCGTGAGAATGGCACCAATCGCTTTGCTCGTGTTGCCATCTTTCTCACTTGTAGAAAGCCTTCTACTTCTCCCACTAGTTAAGTAATATACTATTAGTAAAGTATATTGAGAATAGTGGTGCATTTTTCGAATGCTTATAGCAGATTTTACATTACGATGGTCATGTGAAATTTATTTTAGAGACATTGAAGAAGACAATTTTAGATATAACACTCATTTTGCTAAAACTCGGATGGAATAAAATGTTAAGAGGGGAAATACAATTAGAGAGCTCAAAAATAGCTATTTTTTAAATAATTATTTTAGCATTGAAGAGATCAAGGAATAAATCGAAAGATTTGGTAATATTTTTCTGCATGTTAGAGAGTTCTAAAAAAAATGTTATATTTAAAAAATTCAAGAATCAGAAGGCGTTGTCGTCGTTGAGAAAGCGCTCCCTGCAAATTTATCAAATTTACGTACACGATAACTAAAAAGGCACTTGACAGATCATTAATTTTCTTTTATTGCAGATAAAGTAAAACTCTCGTTGATGAACTAAAAATAATTGAATTAAATATTATTTTTTGTAAGAAAAAAGAACAAAAGGAAAGTAATCGAAAAATTTTTCCACATTTTTCATTTTTTTTTTCTTTGTCAAAAAAAGTCAATTTTGAGGTCGAAAAAAAGCTTGTGCAAGGGTATGTGAAAAAAGGATTAATACAGTTTATGGTTCAATATAAATGAAAAATATAAATTACAACTATACAAAATTGATCATTTATTCATTATAAAATGTACATTTATTTCTTTCTCCCTCTCTGTTATTTTTTTTCTTCTACTTTTTTTCTTGTTTATAAAAATACAAAACAAAAAATATTGAACTTGTGTAAGTAAATTATGCAAGAAATACTGCAATAAGGTGAATGAGTCAAACACGCGAACAACAGAAACCAGATTTGATAATGTTATTTGAGATGAGCGTCATGCCGGAATTCAAAGATGCGTGTTTTGAGCGAATTGCATTACAGATTGCAATTGTTATTAAACTGATTACATAACTGACGAAATCGTGTAACAAAAACTCTGGATTTAGTGAAAAAATTTTAAAATTACGTTTTAAAAAGTGTGTGTGTGAGATATTTATATATACAAAAAAATTATTCGCTGTAAAAAAGGGGGGAAAAAGACAAAATTAATTGACAAAATTAGGTCTCCAGTAATTAATTCTATTTTGTCAGTCTTTGTTTGGGAACGATCGATTGAACGTTAATAATAAATTACTATCATCTTTTCTCTTATCACAGAAATTAAATTACTTCAAATCTTTTGAGTATAGGACTTCGTCAAAGTTGAATTTTGCACGACGTGTTCACGTGATGATATTTTTTTCGTACTATATACAATTTCACTATAAGTGCCACTCATAAACATTGTATAAGTTCATTGAAATCCGATATGAACCAAGGTGCGTGTGATTTCACACTTTCTCTTACAACGTTGCCACCAAATCCTGCAAAATAAAAATGTTAATTATAAATTATCACAAAAAAAACAAATAAATTGAATTATAAAAACATCTTATCAAATTAAAAATTAAATTTGGGGTAAACATATCGTTTATCATCTTCAATAATGAAATTTAATAAATTTTACTTCGATAAAATGAGAATGCACGATAATAATTAGAATTTTTTAAAGTGAAAAGTTATTATCTTTGTGGGATGCAGTACAAAGATAATTTCTAATCAATTATAGTTCAAAGGAAACGATATACACGTGTAAATTAAAAGTGTTTAAGTTAAGTATCATAGACTTTAGTCTTGAAACTTATACGTTCACTTCATGTGGTATGCGAAAAAAGTACTGATAAACAGGTTTAAAATTGAACTTGTGAGCAAAGTTAAATATTTAAAGAATAAATCAATCTAATATTGAACGACTTGTTTAATATTGAGTGTGTTCAAAATAAACAGTAAATTGTAATCTTTATTTAAATTTGTATGATAATTTTTATCAAGAAATTTTCTTAAATTTATACATTTAAATATATATATATTTGTACTTAAATATTTTGTAATCTTTCAGGTATGTGAAGTTTTAATAAATTCTATATACAGCTGAATAAAAATGAAGTTTTTACCGATGAAAGTTGTTGCAGGAGGACAAGCTTCTAAATCTGTCGCTCCATCCCCGATGTGGACAATTGTTTTGTAATCTTTTTCCTCTTTCAAACGGCGAATAACTTCACCTTTTCCACCTGTTCTAGATGTTGGCTCGTTTTCATCGAATCCAGCGTACTCACCTAAAATGAAAAATTACTTTTAAAATATTTATACTGCTAATTTAAAAGTTATTCTTTAAAATTAAAAATTGATCTATTTCAATTTAAAAAAAAGTTTTATTGTTTAATTTATAATATTTAAAGTTCACACCTGTGTAGTAAAATTTTAATCTATTTGCTTTGATATTTTCCTTTGGGATATTCAGCATTTCCGCCACTGGTGATATTAAACAACGAAATCCTCCGGAAACAAGGTACACAGGTATTCTGCGTGTGTGCAAAACGTCCACGAGAGTTCTACAATAATTTATTTTGTAACATTTATCTCTTTTTCGTCAATAATAATTACCTGAAAATTGTTTGCACAACCATACGTAAAATAGTGCAATTAAGATTTTTTAGTTGTCTAACCATAGAACGAATAAATTATAATTAAGTATAAAATACCTTTATTTAAATTTAGAAAAAAATATAATAACGAGAAACATTCATGTCAAAAATCTATTATTAATTGTAGAATGAAAAAAAGTCATTACTTAAACTGTTATAAACCATTGATGAGCTATTAAATGTTATTAGTTTCAATGTGATAATGTATTTAACTTTATCTGATTCTGTATAATGAATTCCACGAATTTTTAATTTAGTTAGAATTTGGCAATTTTAATGAATAACGAATTTATAAGCTAAATTAAAAAATAATAGAAAATGGATAAACTTAATTATCTTAAATTAATTTTAATACGATTTAAAAAAATGAATAGTAATAAATAAAATTTACTTTTACAAATTAAAATTATTGTAAGAAATAAAATTAAAAAAAATTACTTGATTCCAGGAGTAAGAATCGGCGGATGGGTCCGAAGAAATTCTTTGATCTGCGATTGGCTTGGTTTGATAATATTCAGTCTGACGTTTAAGGACTGCTGAAATGTCATATTACCCGCCATTGCTTGCCTCGTGCTAAAAAAACAATACAAATTATGTTTCTCTACTAAAATATACAAATTTGTCTAAAAAAAATGTTTAATCAAATTTACATTTATTTTAAGTTATTCAAGACAACAAAAAGTTATTTTGAAACTTAAAATTAACATAACAAATTCACATTTCATTTCTACATAAATTTTCACTTAAAATTGATAAAACAATTGATCCATAAGCTATAAAAACTTAATTTAACTTTCGCACAATAATCCTTTCTTGTGATGATAACGATAATCTTGTTTTTATCATAATTTACGCAATTCACTGGTCAACAATATTGCCAATTTTCGTAGAAAAAAATTGAATAAAATTGATTTTTATTTTATGATAAATTAAAACAAATGAATATCAACATTTTTTGCTAAATTTTTTAATGGATATGATTTCAAATTAAAAATAAGATTAAAATTGAAGTTAAAATTTCTTCCAGAAATTGAGCAAAAATCAATAATGACAATAACAACAAATCATTTAGATAATTAACTGCGTGATTAAAGTATCGAGAAATAATATCGAAGTTTGTTTTTGAATGACATCAGCATTCCGATGCGACCCCCACGAGTTTTACAGACAGATTATTTCATGTTATAAAACAATTAAAAAAGAAATATAAAAAATTCAGAAACATTATCTTATCGCAGTTTATTATAATTGCATTCTTGCTTCAAATGAATTTGGCTCGAAAATAAAATAAAATTGATAAATTGAATTGAATTTTTTTTTCTCTAATTTTATTAAAATTAAATAAACTAAACTATTTGAATAAATCAATAATTATTTACATTATATATTTTTATTCATGAAGTAATCTAAATTAGATTGATAATGAAAATGACAATTTTTACAAAACTTTACACATTGTCTTTATGTTAAGTTAATTGTAATTTATTATCTTCAATACATTTTTCACGATAAATTTAATTAATAATTCACAATATTAATTGTCTGTTTTCAAAAATAAGATTAAAATAACAAATTACGACTGAATTAAAAGTGAATGTGAAATAGTTTATAACAAATTATATATGTTCTCTACGATTAATTATTTTTTGCTTCTGGAATTATGTAAATTAGCGTGGAATTGTGTTAAATAAGCGTGGAATTTTTCTCTGCTATTCGTTTTGTTCTTCGTTTCTTCTCAGCTTATATTTTAGGAACCGGAACTTTTTTTCTTGGTAATTTTCCATTTCGTATTTTTGATGCCTTACAGTAAAAGAAAGATTTCAACTTTTTGCCACTTGAGACATGAATTAACATATATGTGCTTCAGTTCATATTAAGTTACCATCTTTTATGTAATTGTAAGCTAGATAAAATGCACTTGTCATTTGAGAATTTAGCAATTCATGTTAAATTATCTTTTATAATACAATTATAAACTTCTTGAGTAACTTTTTGATTTTAATCTCTCTAACTTTTAAATTGTTTAATTTTTTAACTTTTAAATCCAAAATTATAATTTAACTAATTTTTTGTTAATATTTAATTGTTTAATATTTTTTTTTCATTTCAGGTCACAAGAAAATTGAACAAGTCATTGATCTCAATTCAACTTACAGACTTTCAACTTGTTCTCCTTTGCCACAAAATTTTGCGAGCTCATCAATGCCTTCCTCTTGTATGACCGTGGAATCCACGTCGAAGGACACCGCCTCGGCCATTCGCCAAATCATTTTGACTTCGTCCAAATTTGCCGTGGTGTACTTCATGATTGGCCGCAAAAACACCGAATTGAAAAACTTTAATGGTGAAATATCGACGGAGTCGCGTTGCAGACTGCTTGTTGTTAGTTGTCACCTTCACTTGACACTGCGTGCTCGGGTGAACTGAGCATTGACAGAGATCTTAAGTGAACGTGTCGATCTGGATGTATAAATGCGCGCATAAAAACGAACGGACTCGCGTTTCGAGCTGTGAGTTTATATAAACGTCAGGTCGCATGTGACACGTTACGTGGTACCCAAACACAGAGCTCATTTGCTCATTGCACGTGTGTACTGCGAGGAGTTTTTTTTAACTCACTTTCCCAAGAGGAAGTGTGCTAATCATTGAGAATTAAGCTTATATTGAACGAGTTGTTTATCACAGACGTGCAATTTAGTTGTTTCATTCAGTTGAATAATTTGAATGAAATTGTTTTTATTGGAAAGCTAAATCTTTTAATTTTGTTTAGCAAGTTTTAATTTCGAAAGTTCAGAATTAAGATGCTGATTTTTTTATAAATTTTGATGGATTTAAAATTGGGATTTTTGGAAGATAAATATTCGGTTCTTAAAATGTTATTAGTTCTTGGAATTGAAAATATTTGTTAAATTTTGAAATATTTTAATTACAATTATTAAATATATTTTTTTAATTTTATAAGATTTACTGACTTAATGTAAAGTAAATGATCTGGAAATGATTAATATAAAAAATTTTTAATGTTAATTTTAAAAAGTCGACTTCTTGAGATTTATTTTATTTAAAGCTTTTATACAAATGCAATTTATTTTGGATATTTTCAATATCATAATAAATATTTTAAATTTTAAATATCAATATCAGGCCGCATTTTATTACTTTAAAAAATTAGAAAGTTAAGTATAAAAATAAATTTTCTGATTCAAATTATAGAAATCAATAAGTCGTTTTAACAGTAATGAATATTAAATTTGTAGATTTATCAAATATTCAATTTTAAATAATCATTTTTTTGTCTTAGCAACTA
>JABFPM010005509.1:0-11168 GCA_022817325.1 Idris sp. 1 HC-2018 | reverse complement strand
CGTGCGTACTCGTCGCAACAAACGCAGGAAACAACTTTGGCGAAAGTCATTGGACGCGTATGGACATACACTTTATATCGCTCAAACAAATTTATGGCAGCTAGATTTCTATAGTTTTTCCTTTTTTTACATTTAATTTCTATTTTCTAACTAATTAAGGAAAAAAAATTGTACTTTTTTGGATTATACATTTTATAAAATTCAGCCATAAAGTTATACTGTATTTTAAAAAAATGTGAGATTTATGTGAATGAATTATTTGTTGAAATCATTGATAAAATAAAGAAACATATTAAACCCGCATTGTGGTGTAACGTTGTGTGTACACAACACTTTAGACGTCTATAAAAATGAGCTGTTAATAAAGCCGAGATTTTATGCATTTACAAATGTTAGTTTACTTCAGATGATAATGTGCGTGCTAAAACAACCGCGCATAGAAGCATTTTTGCATCGAAAAAACGTTTCGAAAGATTGTTACTGATATGCTTTGAATAAACAGCAAAATTTTATATAAAATATTGTTGATAAAATATTGTATTAAATAAAAAAGTAATGATAATAACACTGATTCCTCAGAGTTTAAATTACTTATGTTTTAGAATTCGACATGATGTTGTAATTATACATTAAAAATTAAAATAGTTTACAAGCTGTAAAAGTTTTACATAAATTACTCTGCAAATTGTTAAGTCACTTTTCAAATATAAGAAGTTAAAAAGTAAGAAATTTAATTTCTAATAGAAATAATGGAACAAACTAAACTTTAATTTAATAAATTAATTTTTAAAAAATTACCTTTGGCAGATAAAATATATGCTGCATTCTGATTCCTAGCTGAATTACGTTGTGGATGTCGAGAATTGGCAGTAGTTGATCGTTTATCTGCAAATCGAAAACATTTAAATTAAACATACAGTAAATGTGAAATAAACGATTTTGTATTTTAAAAGATAAAAAAAATTGTGCATTTTTTATCGTTTTAAAATCAATATTATTAATCATCTTGTTTTTAATTTTTCTTATTTATATATCAAGTACATGATTAGATTATAATATGTATTAATTTAATCAAATACAAACATCACTAAATTGATTAAATGATATTGGTTTTTTTCAAGTAAAATTTTGAAACTCTCTTCGCAAATAAAATTAATTAATATTCTTGATATTACTTGACATTTAAATCAAAAAATTGAACCAGTTAAATTATTTGCAAAGTGAAACAAAAAAGTTTTACCTTTTAAAATGTTGGTTCGTAAATCGCATTTATTCTTTAAAACAGCGTAACAGAACATTTTTTAAGTATTTGCTGGACCACGATTCTAGTTCATTTATCCATATTTTTGAAAAAATTTGTAAGAGGAATTTAATAAACAAAATTGAGCAAGTATTTGAACATCTTAATTATTTTAATAATCAGAAAAAATTAAAAACGACACAAATTAAACTAGTTATCTTTACAGATAGCGTTCCCGAATGCAACTGCAGTTGATTGTGCCTAGCATTTTTTTACTTGAGTAATTTTATCGTTTACGTGTGTACCGTTAAAGCGGCTCAGGTATAATATGAATTTATTTAAATTGAATTACAAACCATATCAATAAATTGTATAAATGATAAAAACTTTGCATTTTATTATAATATTTCTAAAAAAAAGTGCATTCACAAATATCTTTTCTTCGAACAAAAAATAAAAACCGGTGCCTCAAAATTTAAAATTGGCTTACATAATCCAATGCTTAATTAATATTCTAAATACTTAATATCAAATTAAAAAAATCATTCAAAAGATTCAAAAAATAATTAATTTATGTTACTCATTTACGAATTTCCTGCATATCCTAATCTTTTGCTAACGATAATTTTACGAAAATTAATTTGATATTAGAAAGCTTTCTCATTAAATTTTGTATCATTCTGCAATTAAACGATAACGTACAAAATATTTAATGTTTATCTTTGCCAATTCATTTAATAAAACATTAAATTAATGCCACTTGTGTGTCGCAAAAGTTGTTTTACGCTCCGATTTCTTTTTTCCTTTTTTAGCTGATAAAAAAGACACCTGCAAAATGAAACGCACCGTGATTGATGATCGGCGGGTCTAAGCGATTCTTTTTGACATCGTAGGTGTTGTTGCGTGTCTTCTGGTGGTTATTAAGACCATTTGCTTGTCTCCGCGTCGAGTTCCCGACATTTGATGCTATCCTCTCTGCAACACATTCAAACACATTTAAGTTTACATTCTCGCACGACACATGTATAGTAACTATATATATAATTACTTTAATTGCACTCTTTAGTTTCAATTATTGCTACAATTATTACGTCATAAATCCATCGAAAATTACATTTTTGTCGTACATTAAAATACATTTTTGTTTGATATTACTAACCCGGCAATGTTTCTTCAACCCGTTTTTTACAGAACGGACGAAAGGTCATCAGCCAAATGTTGGAACGAATAATCGCGTTTTTTCTTGAGAACAATGGCATTTTGTATTTTCTGTTTGTGCACGGGATCTCCAATTTATATATCTAAAAATATAGCTAAATAATGACAATTGTTATTTCTCTGAGGTGTTTTGTTTATATAATCAGACGAGAATGAATGAAGAAGGATGGAAAAGAAAAAATTAAGGCTGTTTAAATGTATGCTCTATAAAAAGACAGTGCCTACTGTCAACGCAAATAATTTATTGGCCCTTTCATTATTCATGCTTACTGCAGCATCACGTGCGTGATTATATTTAATTTACGTGGATGATACATGCTTTATTGCTAACGAGAGGCTTCCGTGTAACATCGATTTATGTCATCTCAATAGTCAATGTTCCAGTTTCATTTACATGCTTTGTTTCGTTATCAAGATGTCGCCAGATATTGTTTTTAAATCGCTACACTCAAACTTTATAATTATGGTAAAAAGTATTTGATATCTACTCCTGAACATAATAGTAGTTTATCATGAATAAAATATAAATTTTAAGGATTTTTACAAACTTTAAACTTTAAATAAAAAAATTAAATTAATTGTCTTACAGAAAAAGTAAAAAATTAGCACGAAAATTCTTCTTCATTCATTTTTTCCAAAATTATATAAACATTATAGGTTACCTCAGGATATTCTAACGTTGAAAGTGAAAATAAAAACGTTAATCACTGAAATTGTATGATTATGTATATAAAATTGTATGTATTAAGATTTCGTAGATTTTATCGACACTTTTATATAGATACTCAAATAACTAAAAAACAAACGATATTAAAATCTACTGTATACAAAAATCACATTTGCCGTTCCAAATTAACTGAGTTAAACGGTCTGAACCGAAAACACGTGCATAGGAAAATGTTTTCATGTGGAAGCAGGTAAACGAACTTGACCTTTGGGAATTGAGACTTTTCATTGGTTGGTCACTCCACTATTTTCATCCTTGTTTTTCAGAAAATCATTTGCCACTGTCCTCAAGAATTTTAAGCATGTTAAATGTTCTTGGAACGGCTAATAGATCGAACCATTATTAAGAGTAAAAGTTTACAAATCATTGGTTCGAAGGTTTATTTGGTTTTTTAAGCATTGAATGTCTAAAAAAAAGGAAAAAATTGGTTTCAGTATGTATGACAACAGGAAATTACATTCAGGCAATAATGCCCCCGATCACGGAAGTTAATTACTTTTTGTTAAGCAAACTATTTACGGAGATTTTATCACGTGCCATTAATCAAAATGTCTACATACTTTTTAGTTTCATTAAATGAAATTTCATTCAGTTTTGAAGCCATTATGAATTATTAATAACGTTACAATGAGATATTTGTAGTGTTTAACACACTTTTTAAGGCTTCTTTACAAACGACTGAAGTGTCATATTTTTAAAAGGACAAACATCTTTAATTTAACATTATCAAATTATTATTTTAATTAATACCCTTTTTATTTTAAATAACTCATGCGAACTTTATATTTAATTTTCTTTTAAAAGTATTTTTTCAGTCTACATTATATTTTACAAAAATTTCAAGAAACTTTCACTTTCTCCTGAGTAAAGAAGACAAAAATAAGAAGACAAAGAAACTGGGTCCTCTTTTTTCATCTTAAAATAATATTAATCTTTAAATGAATCCAATTTGAAGGATTAACAGGATCACCATAAATTTTAGTTTACACTTGTGAGTATAATCTATTTGTCTAATTATACCTCTTTGTCTAAGGCTCTTTGAGGATTCCCTGATTATATCCGTTCTCAGAGACGGTTTCGTTTTCGACGTTTGTTGTCCCATCGTGTGTAATTTGTTGCTGCTGAGGCACACACACACATCAACCCAATTCCATTGTTTTAGGTTCGACTACCGACAGGAAGGATTCGCTTTTAAGATGAAATGATGTTTATGTTTGGGAACGTGACATGTGGTTCGTAGAGCCATAAATACTAAAGGCCGTCGAGGACGTCGTAGTAAAAAATGTTTAATCAATCTCATTCAGACTCTTGTTGGTATCTGCGTATGCACCTATAGATATATATTTGCAAGTAAATTAACAAAACCACAAACATTTGTTTGGAAAAGTTTGTCCGAATAATTTTGTTATATTTAAAATAATACTAAATAATAATCAAATGAAGAAGTATAAAAGAAAGTCACTTTTGCTCCAAGCTGAATTTTGTAAAGTCAGTAATTTTGAGGCAGATCATATTTATTTTGCCTGAAGTAACGAAAAAAATACTCTTTCTTGGAAGTTTTTGTTGCGCTGTCATTAAATTCCGTGTGAAATGAATAATAAAATTTACTGTTTAGATAAACTTTTTATCGTTTAATGAATTTCTTTCTTATTTTTTTGGACATTTCAGAGACTTTACGTAGTTTGATGACTGAAATATTTGCAGACCCAAATTAACATTTTGTGTGAAAGTATATAGCTGACCGGCTTTATAAGCCCCTTGAAATAACAGCGCCGAAACACATAAATTTCGCATAATTCTTCACATATCAACATCGTATAACTCAAACTAGCGCGAGTTATAGCGCGACATTCAATTTTTGCCTTTTTTTATCATTATTACGTTTCGTCAATTACCATTAAAACACCTTTAGGTCGTTATAAATAATTCGGACCTATATATATATATGTAAAGTCGAACTTGGATACACGCCTCGCGGTTGATTGAACGATAAGAACCGGTAATAGGTACCTGAAGGAATTATGTATGACTTGCTGAGAAAATATCGTATGTGTATTATTTTTCATGATGGGAAATTCGAGAGACCTGCGTGACGAATTTCAAAATTAACGTTTGTTTTATAAACTGTGTGTTTGAAAGGAAAACAGGAATTTTTAATGTGAGATAAATTAGAGATCAATAAAATTGTGATGTACTTGAAAATAAAATGGGAAAACACAATTTATGATGCTTGTAGTCATAAATGAGATTTATGATTAATTTAGTGGCAAAAAAATTTTGATTCGAAGCGTCTTGTAAAGTCAAATTAAATTTATAGAAAACACGTGTCGAGATGTCTATATATATACAAAACGATTTGTTTCCTTGCCATAAGTTGAGTTGAATTTCACGTGTGTAGAAAATTCATTAGCCAGCGCTTTAACTTTTGGTAAATGATTTCTACTTGCATAACGACAACCAGTATTATGTTGTGAGACAGTGCAGTCCTTTCATCTATAAAAACAGTAGCGAATTCGTCCCACATACTAATAATTCATATCTACTTAATATGTGAATATGAGCATAACTGTAAGTACTAATTATTGTTTTATTTAATTAATAATTAACTAAACAGATTTTTTATTTGATCACACTTTATTAAGTTTCATTTCAAATATAAAAGAAACTTAGCTTATGATAATTAAAATATTACAACATAAATCAAAATTATAATATGAAATTTCAATGAATTATTACGTCTTATTTATTAGCATTAACTAGCATTTATTCAAAATAATTGAATTGACCTAACATATTAATACGGTTTTGAGATATTTTAAGAAGCGCGAAAAATGACCCAGATAAGACTAATTTCATCTCAGCAAGTGACGTTTACAGTCTTGAAATAAAGTATATATTTAAAACAAACCACTGTTCGAGTTTTATGAGTTAATTTAAATTAAAATTATTAATAATTATTTTCCATAAAAATCTTGTTGAGCTATAAACATGAAAATATAAATACAATTTATGAAATTAATTCGCAGTAAAAAAAACTATTTGATTTTTGATAGCTAAAAGTAATAAAAGTTCCTCTTGCTACTTTAGTAGCACTTTAAGGATTTATGATGTATAATCTGAAGTTATTAATAGACAATGATGGTACATTTTTTTACTTCGTCCAATACTATACTTTTCTATAACATGTCCAATAAAATTTTCAATCAAATTATTCATTTGTATTTATGCAAAAATTTTTTCAGAACATTTTTTATCATTATTTGAATATTTTTCACAAATCTTATTTTCATTTCAGTATCAAATATCAAAAAACACTGCTAAAAATGGCGATTCCACACGTTACCCGTAGTATTTTCAACCTTCCATTCAATCTCAAACTACGTCACTGTAAATTCCCATTCATAATCCCATTTCAATGAACCTAATAACGTTTGTGAGAGCGCATTTCACTTCTCTCCGATTGATTCACTTTTTCCATATATAATACCATAACGAAATTCAAGGCCTAATTTTTTTAAAGCATTTCTTTCTTTTGTTTATGAATAAAATTAACATTCACAATCGCAGGTCACGTCTTTGTTTTGAAACTCGATTGTGTACCTCGCAACGACGTCCGCGAGACAGGACTGCGAGGCCGAGGATTCGCAACTGAGCTCGTGTCCAGCCTAACCTGATGTCGACAACCGAGCATCTCGTGCAAGAGCGAGCGCGGCCTGCGTACCTCCGAGGCAAGGCAATGCCGGAAATAACCCCATGCCGTACGTAGTTCGTCGACCCTCGTGCGAGCCGGTCGCACTGGACTTTTTCGTACAGCAAATACAAACGCTGTTAGTAAGAGAGAAACTGCGCGCCCGGTTGCCAGTCGAAATGGACCAAATTTTGCAACTTTTTGCTCTTCGACAAAAAGAAAAAGAGAACCTGCGTTAATAACTCTGAAATAAAAACAAATTAAATTGAATCAATATTTTTTTATTATAATTTAGAACTGTTACAGCAATTTTTGTTTTTAATTTTCGCTTTGTTTAGGTAAAGTTTCTGCGAAAGCTCGCTAATTTAATATTGTTGACGCTCAAATTGGAACATGTTTGAAAGGAGGGTCACATTTTTTTGCTACAAATTTTATTGCTCCAAAAGCTAAACACACTTATATGTGAAAATGTTTCAATTTTTAGAAGATTCGTTTCTGCGGCATTTTATGAGTTGTTTCATCTTAAGCCAGACACAATAACGTAATTCAAGAATAAAAATGTGCTTGAGATATATTTGTAATTTATTCTTGAAATATAATTAGATGATTGCTGTTATATTTAATTATATGCTTTATGATTTGCATACAAATTTATTGTTTAATAACAGTAATTAATCAAGTGCCCTTAACTGTTGAATAATTAAAGATCTGAGTAATATTAATAAAATAGAAAAGTTAATATGAATGTAAGTTATAAAGAATTTATATATACAAACAATTTTTGACACACTTCTTTACAATGGTTTTAAAGCTAAGACGCGAGTACTGTGTACATATTTTGTTCTGTTTATTAACAACGTATCATTTTCCGCTAATCAAGAAGATTTCTTCTTTTCTAACGCATAATTGCAGTTGTAATACTTATTTTCAATTTACAATTATTTGCTTTATAATTATTGTGGAGAAGATAAATTTATATAACATATAATAATCAAACTGTCCTCAAAGATTTCATTTATAAAAATATAGCACAGCTTTTTTTCTTCTACTAGAAATAATTTTTTCTTACTGATGATAAAAAGTTTGACGTTTTATAAATCAAAATTGATAGATAAATCGTCCAATCATATTTAACGTCAATCTTATTTCAAATGATTTCACTTTAGAAAACAATTTACACTAATCTGAAATTACCTATATATTGCTAAAATATAAAATCGAATGAATCAATTCATTTAAATATAATAACTTTTAAGAAAATAAATGTTTTATTATAAAATTTACTATATTTAAAAATAAATAAAATGAAAATTCAAAGTTCTTAAGAATGATGAAAATTAAAAAATCAATGATACGAATACTAAACAAATCATGGAAAGTTAATTCGATTGTCGAAAGTGCGATTCATTCAAATTGCCTGTTCATAATCAAATGTAATACTTTGTTACGACGATGATATTAACCTTGCAACGAATATATATCGAAACCAAAACTTTTACTTGAATGAAAAAGTCAAAGTATGATATGTAAATGAAGAAATTAAGAATCGAGAGTTGCAAATGAATGGTTATGAGATAAACAATTCTTACAACGAAAAAAAGAGAAAATCTGTCATTACAATTTCTGTTTGCACAATTCGATACTCCAAATTTTGTCTCTCTATTTCAGTTGTTCTGTGAAATGAGCACTATATGTATTATTACAATAATCATAGAGAAAATAAGGACACCAGTGGTGAGCCAGACACTAAATCTGAGTCAAGTGTCGCGAATAGAACTAGACTGAATTCATAAATATATGAATTTCGACATTAAGTGTATGCTTTTCCGGTGCCATTGCTTTTCCCATTAATCACGATCGTCAAAGAAAAAAAATTAAAGAAAAAAAAACAGTATGTGTGAACATTTTCCTACAAATTAATAGATATAATAATTAAAAGTATTTGTTTTTTTCGTCATGAATTATTAATTGGCGAATAATATATGATGTGAAAACAACTTAAGCGAAACAAGTTTTAATACATTTATCCTTGACTTTTATATAAAATTTCATTTACATAAAGTTTAAACAAAAAACAATTAAAAATAATTAAAAAACTTTTTAATTTATAAAATTAATTTGCAGCGATGTATAGCAGACTTTACTGTCCCATCAATTTATCTTCAAAAGAATATTGTTTTTCCGGACAAGTTGCTACAAACAAAAGATTGCATGTTAAGTCAAAAGAACATCGTTAACAATAATGAAGTGATTTACACGCGAGACATAATTATAGTCTAACAATTGCCTCGCGCAAACGTTTCGCTACCTCTAAATTCTTGATTAGTATAAATCCATCTGAGTGAAAACTAAATGTTAAGTGGCGCGAAAAATGCGACAGACCCGAAACGATGAAATTCATCCGATTCGATTGATTGTATTTTTTTGAATTGATTTGCGAGCAATCGAAATTTCATCGAATCTCGCAGCGTGACAAAATGTACGCGCGTGTGATAGTTTTGTCGAGCTAGTGATTACAAATAAAATCGATTCGGGGAAGGGGAAAAACTGTCTACTTGCTCCACTGGCCTCATATTATTCACAAAGTCGGCACGAGGAGAACTTGGCAACCGAATATCACATAAAAATAAAAATAAAATGACTTTTTGATGGATACACTCTTCTTTTTTTGGGCTTAAAATATATGTTCAACTCGATTTGCAATTTGGAAGAAATTGTATTGTTTCTATTAATAAATAATGGTAAAGATTGAAAAAACCTTTTTTCTTTATTCAAATTATATAACTGATAATGAAATATTTTTTGGTAAGCTTTTACTTAATAAATTGGATACAAAAAAGATTGACCATAACTGGGACTGATTTAAATAAGGATCTTATTATTAAAGAAATATAGTGAAGGGACTTTAATGTTGACAAGAATTTCGAAAAGTTAATAAATTTACATTTGCATGGGAAGCCGAACATTCTTTCTTTTTAGCTATTAATCATTATTTATTTTACATGAGATTACACACAATTCAAGTCAATTCTATATATTATGAGGTTAATGCAGTTAAATTTGAATTTTGATCGTTTATCTTTTAAAACGCACTGATTAGCATTAACACTTATGGAGCATGTAGAAGAAAGCTCAATTACTTGATCATTAAGAAGAAATTTAAAGGCAGAAGCTAATAATAACAATAGAAAATAAATCATTTAAATCCACGGTTGAAAAGTGCAAAACCGTTCTTTAATTTATTCTATAACTTTAAAAAAATACTACTTCCAATTTTAAGATTACCAATGCTAATCCAAAACCTAAAAATTCTCAACCTTCAAATAAATAACATGAATAAATTGTAATCCTAAACTGCCATCTAAAAACCCTATTCATTTATAATACTTGTTAAAAACCGGAAAATAACGGTTCCAATATAAGCCATAAAAAATTGTCCTCAAAAGTTATATTTTATAAGATAAAGAGTGACACCATATATAGCTAACGAAGTAATGAAAATGACCTACCGGATTTAAATATTAGCTCTCAGTATAACGATATTATATAATTATGAAGTCATTAGGGCCTGCACTTAATGTAATATGCACTAGACATGTACAGTCAACTGCTTTATAATAAAGACAACTTCAGTTATCACCGAAACCAGTAATATCAAAACTTTGCTAAGACAAAATACGGGTCTTCTGTTATTGGCTCACATACATATATTGATGGCAGTCTCAGCTTCGATTCATATGACCGGTCAAGCCTAAACATCCGAGCTTATCATCTTTCTGAGCAGTGACCAACTTTACACCTTAACCGAATGGCTGCCTAATGGAGGAAAAATCAGCGACGACAGACACTGATAAAAACGTGTTTCGGTGCATTGAAGTGCACCTGCGAACCAGGTCGACGTGAGACACATCAAACGCGGTCATTATCGCTGTATTTGCGAGCTAACAGAGGTTCCACTGACGCTATATATATAGCACGATATTACGTAACAGTGCAAAAACATGTGTGGACGTAGACTGCAAACATAACATATAGCTGTAGGAAGTTGAATAGTTGCAAATATATATCAAATGGGGTCGGTTCCCCAACGCGATTACGTTGCTCATGAGGATTAAAATTGATGGCAACAGATGAAAAAGAATCATCAAACTGAAATAAAACTCAACGCACAATATTAAATTCCAAAATGCCAAACTACAAAACTTAATGGTCCAAACCAAAACTGATTCTGATTCCAAAATTATTGTTCTTGTATCTTCTTCATTTGATAAAAAAAAAAAAAAAAATCCCTCGTC
>JABFPM010005508.1:0-11174 GCA_022817325.1 Idris sp. 1 HC-2018 | reverse complement strand
ATCAATCACATTAACTTGTATTTTGCTGATCTGATGTGTATTTCACGAGATATCCTCATTTTTAAATGAATTTTTGCTTATTTTGATTTTTGTCGATTGCAGCGCCATCTATCGACCAAAATGACTCAAATTGGGGGTCAAATAGGGGTAGTTTTTTCCGGGGAATCAGAATCTGCAATAAAAAATGGGGGTTTCTATTTAAGTTTTTTTTCTCCCCCTTTCCCCACCCCCAGGGGGTGGGGGTGGGGAGTCAAATTTGGTATCATCGGATGTCCCCCGTCGAGACGAACAAATTTTATTATTTTATTACCCACTTTTTTTGATCGGATTTGTAGTTTTCGAGATATTTCAATGTCTTCAGTTAAATCGGCCACCCTGTATAGTTATATTTAGTATTGTATCTATTATCATGATTTCTACTTTAAAACGCAATATTACTGATTGTTCGAGAAAAAATTGAATTATTAATTTTGTAAGGCCGAATGAATCTAACAAATATCCAAGTTTAATTTTATTTCATTCGATAATAATTGATTTCTTTATAAAAAAGAGTATAATTGTAGTGCTAAAAATTAAAACCTTTTTATAACAAAAATTTGACTTCTTAAATTTCTATAATACGAAACCTCAATAAAAAAATAATTTCGTTTGTCCCGTAATTATTGTTATGTTAAAACTAATTTAATAGAATAAAATTCATAATATGATTATTTAAGGGGAAACACCATTGTGATTAGCTGAAAAATAGCTATGTTTTCTTTGTCAATTTATTAATTAGTTTAAATATCAAAATTATAATAATAATTATAAATAAAAAAATAGGTTTTTTTATATAACTCTTTATGTTTTAAAGTATATTTTACATTATTTATAATCGAAATTTTGTGAAAGTGAACGTGTTTATCTTGGATGAAAAAACAGTTCTCTTTTGAGACATCTTATACTCGCGGATTCGATAACAAACAAACAAATTTTAACAAAATGGCAGCAAATCAACCAAAAATTACATTAAAAAACTACAAACGTTATCTAAAATTCTTTACGTGCGATGGAAACTACACTAACAATATACATGCTGTAAAAATTTGAAGTAAATAGGATGAAATTAACAGAGTTCTCAAGTCCCCGAAAAACACTGTTTTGAGAAAAACGCGTTTAAAGTATTAAAATTATTAATACTAAAACTTAATATAAGCTATAGTCGCGTCGCGCTGTATTCATTGCTGTAACTTTTTCATTGTTTAAGATATTTACTTAATATTTTGGAATCTTAATCTTAAAAGTCTAAACTTTTAAATGAAACAAAAAAAATCGATTTTTTGAAAATTTCACAGTGGTGTTCTTCCCTAATTAGTGACAACTCCTGAACTTGTTTGCTTAGTTAGTATAAAAAAACTTCATTTTTTGTGACCTCACAGCTAGAAGTTGAAAAGGTTTGTAGTGTGTTTCAACTTCGACTCCGCTTTGTTTATTTGGCCAATTTGAATTTAAGTTTAACAGTTTTTCTTTATCTTTTGTTGATTAACTCAAACTTTTTTAAACAAATTCTTTGAGTCAGTCGAAATAATCCTTTATTTATATTTAAATATCATTTTAATTTATAATAAAAGTTTTATATAAAAATTAGCGTGGTTCTTATTTGGCAAGTGTAAAGTTTTTAAGTTCTCGCCCCAAAATCTTTTATAGTTTTAGAAAAAATAAGATTCCTAGCATTTGGAAGGTTTTGGAATGAATTAACCTGTGTCACCAGGATTTAGACTTTTTAATACTTTTAAATGGGCATTTTGCCTATTTTTGATTAAATACAATAACTTTAAAATAATTTTTTTTTTACTTGAAAACTTTTATCCCAAGGTTTTTGGGGTCGTTGAATACGATTTTGATTTAAAAAATAAAATTTGCTTATTAGCAGATGCCATTAGAGCTATCAAAAGACACTTAATATACCAGCAATTTCTGCACAAGAGCCACTATCGCAATACTATCAGATTTTCGAGAAATTATATTTACAAAGTTAGCAGCTTTAATTTGACAGCTTTTCATTTTTGACAGTTGTTGTTATTATATATATATATGTAATGTACAAAGTCGGAAACTGTACAATGTCTAGCAATGTACAACTAAGTTGTACAATGTTAATATTTCCGAACTTTGTACAAGTGATTTCTGTACAAAGCTGACATTATACAACAGTTTTATACAAAGTTGAACTTTCTTGAACGAAGGTAGTTAAAATTCTTAAAAATAGTTATTTCTTAATATAAACTCAAAATTTGCATATGAAACGATATTTATTTATTATTTCTATTATACATTCCTTATCAATGTATATTTAGTCAATTAAATCGTCCTGTGCGCATTCATTAATTTCGTTAAAAATCATAAGTTTTACAACGATGCCTTTTCTTGGATGGGTCCTTTTCTTCTCACAAATTTCACATAAACTTAAAGATATCATGATAACTTGACGAGTTATATGCACATATTTATGTTAAAGTGCGTTCGTAAGTTTATATAATATTTAATGCCAATATCTGCGTCATCTGAGATATTTTTAACGGATAAATTAATTTATTCACGTTCCCCACTTGCAGTACATCAAATTGCCTTAACCGTCTATAATCTAAAGAAGTTTTTTTAGTTTTGCTCTTCAAGTTCAAAATATCATTATTCATTCGTATGCCTCGCTTCAATTTTATCTTAGAACACCAATTTAAACTTTTCGTAATCCATCTTGACAAAATATTCATTGATGAAAAGGATAAATAAATATTGTATCGTATATAAAAATCATGTTTGAGTATTCATTAAAAAAGACACCTATTAAAGAAACTACCTTAGTTCAAGAAAGTTCAACTTTGTGCAAAACAGTTGTATAATGTCAGCTTTGTACAGAAATATTAACATATATATAAATTCAATTGTAATTCTGAATCAGAAATATATTTAAAGTTTTTTAAACTGTTAACAATTTTAATATCCATAATTCAGGATTCTGTTTAAGCATAAAAAAATTTAAGTATAGTGTAAAATGAAACTTCATTTTTGTGAACTTTTATTGAAAACTTGTATAAGTTAAATTAAATGAACGTTGAAATATTTCGAAATTGGCAATTATTTCAATTTTCAAAATATATTTAAAATTATTTTATACTCATTTACTGTTTATTTAAAAAATAATTAAAATAAAAAAAATAATAAACTGGAAAAAATAAGTTTTATCATAAATTCCTAAAAATATTAATGAAGTTACTTCATACAACTTAAAAAGTAATTTGTAAAACACAAAAATGTAAAATTCTATCAAAATAATTCAATTCATAGGTTACGTAAACTAATAATATAAAATAATAAAAACTGTTGAAACCTTTGTAAGCATCCATCGAGGCTTAATGATTCTTCTAAGAGTTGCTTTTCAAAACTTCGTGCATTTTTGATGAAGTTTATTTGCATGACAGTGAATCAATGTAGTTGCATGCACATCTCTCAACGGTGCCATGTAAAAAAAGTGCGCTTGTTTTTTAACATGAAATCGCAGCAATTATTTCGTTTGACGGTAAAATCGATAAAAAATGAAAAGGATGAGTCCATCGAAGAGGAAAAAGACGTCACTTTAAAAGGACCCGAATCACTGCTTTACAATGCAGTTTTGCCGATGATTTATGCCGTAAGATTTTTTGGATTTGCGCCTTACGAGTTCGATAAAGATGACCTCGTGCCTTCAATAAAAAATACAACATTCACAATTATTGCGGCAAGTTTTTACTCTTTCATTTTCGTCAATTTTAGTAAAAAGGTTACTTACACATCTTTTGTTCATGCTGAAGATACTGTGTTAGTAGCCACAGAAAGGGGCAAGGTATTTTATAAATTTTGTCTTGATAAAATTGCATCCCAATAATAGATTTGAAAAGTGACATTTTCATCTCTAAGAATAAAAGTGTCATTTGTCAACCTGGAGTGAAAAAATTAATAATCCTTTTTTTCAGGTAGTTTTAAATTATTTAGTCTTAATGGCACAACTGTTGGATGCTGTGATAAATCGAAAAAATTTTACCCACACGTGGAACCAAATTGCTGACTTTGATGAGTGTTTGCAAAAAAAAGGGCACATACGTTCAGAATCCAATACAAAATATCGAATGTGGATATTAATTATTGTCAACATTTGCATTTGGCTTTCAGTAAACCAGGCAGGAATGGTTGCATTTGGCGAGCATTGGTACAGTAATGTCAGTTATTTGATACTTTACGTCGCTGCAGCTGCGTCTTTGTACAAGTATGTGGGGATAACTTTCTTTTTGGGACAAAGATTTAGGTTTTTAAACAAAATTGGTGGCAGAAATGAAGCTTTGATGACGAAAGATAAATTAGGTCTTGAGAAGGATACTCGGGTATATACAAAATTAATTTGTCTTATATTACTTATTTAACTCTTGCAGTGTTAAGAACTCTGCAGTAAATTTAAATTTATTAAAATCAAATTTCAAGCAGGTTTGTACATTAAAATGCATTAACCCATATATTGACTTATATATGTATAATGTATCGCGTAAATAAACATTTTAATGTACTATTCATTAAATTTATAAGCGTTGATTTTTACCTTAAAGTTAGATTGAATTCCATGACATTTTTAACAGTGAACTTAAAATTTTATTTTATAACATTTATATTTATTAGTAAAATTTATGTTGAAAGATTATTACCACAGTTTTTTTAATTTAGTTATTTATGTTGTCAATTTAATAGATGTACTTAAAAAGTAGACCTTTTTTATTTTTAATCAATCTAATTCTTGTTTTTTATCATGCAAGTGGATCGAAGTGATGTTCAGTGAGCTAATGACGATAAGCGAAAAATTTATCGCTAATCACACTTGGCCGCTCTTTTTGTGGATCTCAAATCTTGGCATTCACAGTGTTACGAATTTGTATTTTCTCTGTAAATGGTGCACCAGTGGGAACTTGGATATACCTTACTATTTTGTTTGGTGCTTAATTTCATGGTTGTTTGCTTACATTTTACAGTTGATTTTGCTCCATTGGTGCTGCCACTTTGCTTCGACTGAGGTATTGTTTCATAAATTGTTCACATTTCAAACATTATCAATTTTCTATTAAAATACAAAAAATATTCAAGGCCAACTATATGGGATTTATCTTATTTGAACGAAGAAAATATTTAGAGGAAACTGGTTACTATAAAAGCATCGTGAGTATCTTATATCACATTTGTGAATGTCAACTTGTAGTAAAAGTAAAAAAAAAATATATAAAATAAATAGTAAAAACTGACAATAAAAAAAAAACAGATGACTTTAAACAAATTAAAAATAAGTTTATTTCTAGAATCTGCAGTCGATGTTACATCCGCTTAATCGTAAATTACAGTTTTTAGCAGCAGACTGTTTTGATGTCAATTTACCACTGTTTCGTTCTGTAAGTTCCCTTGTGGGAAAGATTTCAACGATTTAAAACAAAACAAAATTCTTTGGCAATACCGGTTTCTAGCAAACTTTGAATTTTATATGAAAATCGTTATTTTAATCACATTTTATGGAAAATATAATTGAAGAAATTTGTAGAAGTCTGTTAAAATGTTCATTTATGAATGTATATTCTTAATTTGCAGATTGCTGGAGTGACAACGACATATCTTGTTATTCTTATGCAACTACCAGACAACAAAGAAGGTAAATGTAAAAAAACATGTCATACTTCAATTTTAGTATTATAATTATAATTACACTTGCATTTACAATTACACTTAAGGGAAGGCTCCAGAGAAACTAAAAAGTGAAAAATGATACAACTTTTTGTATATGGAATATTACTGCATTGTTATGTTTGAATAACAGTTCACAAAGAAATGTCAACATAACGTTTTAATCAAGTTAATTTAAAAATTGTGGAAGTAACAAGGGGTTACTTAACATCAAATTTACACCAAAAAGATATGGTGCAAAAATTGCAACAGTTTTTTGATGCACCAATTTTAGACAAATTGAACATTAAAATTTGTACCACAAGTGCACCAAACGATTACTGATAATTCTGTGCACATAATAACTTGGTACAATACAATAAATCTTTAATGTAATATTTAATGGTGGAAAAAAGGTGTAGATATTTTGCCTCTATTACACCAAATTAAAACCACAAAATGCACCAATTTTATTTTACACCATCTAACCCCATTTTTATACCACCTTTTTGGTGTAAACCTCGCCACCAGGGTTCTTACGCTAATAAAGTCTGATTTCTAAGTATTATTCAAAGATCTGTTATATGCTGCCAGGTTCCATTTCATAATAAATTGAACAAATTAATTTTGAAATTATCTCTTACATTCATTTTGAATTTATTCTCGTTTATGAATATTTTGAAATATTATATTTTAGTTTTTAATTCTCAATGAGTGTTTATTTTAGTCTAATTTAGAAATAATTTTAAATTACCCGCCTAAAAGCATTGAGATAAGAGCGTTGAGATACATAAAAAAGAGTTACATAGTTACAGTAACTCTTCATAACTGTCTGTAACTCTTTGCAACTCTTTGAAAATCGCGAAAAGAATAACTCTTTTGTAACTCTTATAACTCTTTAAAGAGTTGCGAGTAACCAACCCCTTGGGAAGTAATATAACATTAAAAATTAACTTTTGAAATATAAAGTTAAATTACTTTTACAGTTTTAATATTTTTGACTGAAATTTTTTGTGAAATGTACTCATGAGTTTAGACAAAATAAAACATGGATCTACTGATTTTTGTAGAAAAAAGTCATTTAAATTGGGGATGTTTTTAGTACATTCTTAATTTTACTTCATATAATTACTTTAAATTTTAACTTGATTTGAGTTGATTCTAAATTTGATAACTCGTTTCAAATTCTTGTAGACGTATTTATTTTTGTTTTAATTATATTTCTATAAATTATTATTATTACTAGGTAAAATTAATATTTTGTTTTGTGCTTTCAGACAAAAAATAAGAAAAGGATAAAAAATTTCAAGCATATATTATAAATAAATCAAACAGGTTATAAGAAAGTTTAAGTGCAGTGAAATAAAATTAAATTTTAGGAATTATTAATAACATATGTAAAATATTGCTATTGTAAATTAATAATGGATATCAATCAATATTTATGTCCAAAAGTAAAAAGATATTGCAATTTGTAATTAATTAACCAAATTAAAACATCATTTATTTATTAAAAGCATCTAATTATTTTGTACCTAATTATTTGTTTATTTTAAAAATATTCCAAATTATAATTAAAAACAAAATCTAGCAAAATCATTAAATTAATCTTATAATTTATTCCTTATCAGAATTATTACCGTTACATTATAATAATTGCTTAATAAAAAACAAGCATAAAAATAATAATTTTCAAAAATTATATTCAAAATAATAAAATTGTTGTAAACATTAGTAAGCATCTATTGAGGACTAATGAGTTTTCCAAGAGTTGCTTTTCAAAACTTCCTGCATTTTTGATAAAGTTCATTTGCATGACAGAAAATCAATGTCGTTCACCGCACACTTCTGAACGCCATAAAGCAAAAAAAATTGCACGTATTTTGTAAAATGAAATCTCAGCAGGTGTTGTGTTTGACGGTAAAGCCGATGAAAATTAAGAACAACGGGTTCTTCGTCAAGAAAAAGGTCCTGATTTTAAGGGGGCCCAGGTCACCACTTTATATTGCGGTTTTGCCACTGATTTATGTCGTAAGATTTTTCGGTTTTGCACCTTACGAGTTTTATCAAGATGATCTCGTGCCCTCAATAAAAAATGTGTCATTTACAATAATTGCAGCAATTATTTATTCGTATATTTTCTATAATTTTATTCGTAATCTTACTTATTCGACTTTTCTTGGTGCTGAAGATATTGTGTTATTGGCCACAGAAAGGGGCAAGGTATTTTCTAACTATTTTTCATATAAAATAATATAAAAAATGATTTGATTACTAATATTTGTTCTTGGATCTGAGAAACCAATATTTTTTCAGGTAATTTTAAATTATGTGGTTTTGATGGCACATCTATTTGACGCTGTGAGAAATCAAAAAAATTTTACCCGCACTTGGAACGGAATTGCTGATTTTGACGAGTGTCTACACAAAAAAGGACATGTTCGCTCGGAATCCAATACAAATTTTGGAATGTGGATAATGATTTTTTTCAATCTTGGCATTTGGCTTTCAGTAAATCAGGCGGGAATGCATGCGTTTTCCGAACAGTGGTATAATAATGTCCGTTATATGATACTGTATGTTGCCACAGCCGCGTCTTTGTACAAGTACGTTGGAATGGCATTATTTTTTGGACAAAGATTTAAGTTTTTAAATAAAATTGCCGGTAGAAATGAAGCACTTATGACCAAAGATGGACTACATTTTGAAAAAGATACTCGGGTAATCGAAATTCTAATTTATAATTTGTTATAACTTCAATATTTTTATTACATAAAATTTATGTATGTAAAATTTCTTTGTATAATTTATAATGATAATTATTTTGCGTGAAAATTATGTTTATTTAATCTTTTTTGTGTACAAGTGGATTGAAGTTATGTTCAGCGAGCTAATGACGATATGCGAAAAATTTATTGCGGATCACAGTTGGTCTCTCTTTTTATGGATTTTCAATCTTGGCATCCACAGTGTTACAAATTTGTATTTTCTCTGCAAATGGTGCACGAGTAAAAGCTCAGTGGTATCCTATCACATAGAGGACTTTTTTGTTTGGTGCTTGATTTCTTGGCTGCTTGCGTTTATTTCGCAGTTGGTGTTGGTTCATTGGTGCTGTCACTTTGCTTCGACTGAGGTAATATTTTAATGAATATTTTGTTTCAAAAAAACAAAAATATAAAAAAATTGAAAATTACAGGCTAATTGCATGATATTCGTCTTGTTTGACCGCAGAAAATATTTGGAAGAAACTGGTTATCTTAAAAGTATTGTGAGTATTTTAAACTAAATTAAAATAAAATATAAATTTGTGAATATTGGTGACAGTTTGATAAACGGGAAAGAATAAAGATAAGTAACTTTACTTATGTTTAGAATCTTCAGTCGACATTACATCTGCTGAATCGAAAGCTAAAGTTCTTAGCTGCAGGCTGTTTTAACGTGAATTTACCACTATTTCGTACGGTGAGTCGTTTAGTTAAAAGTTTCCAAAAATGTAATAACAAAATCTTGAAGTTTTTGGTAAAAGTTAAACAGAAAAATATTTTACACAAATCTATATTCTTGATGGATTTAAAAAAAAAAATTCACAATGTAGTTAAAAATATTTTCTTTTGATTACTTATTATAAATTTGCAGATTGTTGGGGTAACAACAACATATCTTGTTATTCTTATGCAACTTCCAGACAACAGGGATGGTAATACTGATCACAATAAGAAAAATCACACTTCATCATAGTTTCTACTTTATATTATATATAATTAAATGCAACGGGGGTATTCATTTATGAAGCCTCTTGTACATTCGACACTGAAATGACTACAAGAAGATCACGAAATTGAAGTCAATTTGAAATAAAATTAATTGAAAGCTAGATTTATGTTATGTTAGTTAGTCACATTTGGTAAACTATGTGATTCTTAGTCTTTTACACTTAGTTATTTAAGTGATGTATCATTATTTGTAAAATAAAATTAGATTTATCCACAAAGAAGCCAATTTCAATATCGATGTTGTGTGACAGTTAACAAAACAATTAATAAGTGACATTTTTCGTGCATGATCACATATTTCATATCCTGCAAAATATTTACCAAATGTTTTTTTTTTCTGAAAATTTTGTCCGGATTTCACTTGTAAGCAGTGTATACAAATAATTAATAAAGTGAACAATTTAATCAAAATTAGATATTTTTTTTATTTATGAACTTATAATTTGAATGATACATCAGTCATTATCAATTAAAATATAAATTAAATGGCACTTTCACATAAGTGATATAGTTTTAAGTTAAAAACCATAAAACAATATAGTAACTTCAATTTGTACAGAAATTTCTTTGTTTGTTTAAAAAAAAAATAAAGTTAAAATATAACTAAAATTAAAATAAATGTCGTAAGAGATAATCGTTCAAAAAAACGACAATAACCAATTGAAGAATAACTATATTTTATTTAATCTACTTATAATACAGAGTTGGCGTGCGATAAATCTGCAACGCGAAACAATAAATCACAATGTAATATAACGTTCTATTGTATTTGGGCGCCGTACTAATTTTCCACAATGCACCAAAAAGCACAGATACGATTCTAAAATTTCATCAACTATATTACATTGTAGAGCATTTTTTAACAGCCTAGTAAAATACAAACTGAAAGTGATTGCAAGATGTGCGATTCATAATACATTACATAATTTACAATTGCGTCGATTATTAATAATTTTATAACTAATAACGCAGATATTTTGTTTCAAATAAACTCAAAACTCGTTTGACCTCTGGTTAAAAATAATTTAAAAAAATTAAACACCTGAAAAAATTAATATTGTTACTCAGGAATTTTTTCACTAAATTCTAAACTAAATTTCACTTGAGTGTAATATTTCAACTTACATGATCGACGATGATTACATTTCGGGATTATTGCGTTGATCATTATGTGTATTTAATGACTTAAAACCTGACTTTAATACTGAGAACTTTTTTTCAGTCGCTGTAGGATGAATGCTCATTTGTAACTCCGTTAACGATTCTTCCGTCTAAACAAATTATAAAAAAAACATCATAAAAATTACTTTTATTTTTGTACTTATGAAAAAAAATTATCTTCAATTATTTTATGAAAAAAGCTTAGTAAAGGTTTGTAAATTTGTACACACTTGTCGCAACAATTGCGTCGCTGTGTGTAAAACCCTTTGCCACTTTCGCATCTCTACGTTGTGTAAGCTTTCTTGTTGTTGAAGTAAATTGATCCAATCTTCTTCAGTTTTTGGTGTATTCCTAGAAAAAAAAAATTTTAATTATCAAAATTAACAAAAATTAATTCATTAAATTGATATATTTTCAAGTGATTTTTACTTAAGAACGTGGAGATCCATAATAGTATATGAGGCTGCTTCCTCGAGGCCCCATAATTTATAATAAAGTAGTCCGTTAATTAACAATAAAAATAACACAGCTACA
>JABFPM010005507.1:0-11175 GCA_022817325.1 Idris sp. 1 HC-2018 | reverse complement strand
CGTTTATTTTGCCTCTTTTACACAGTAAAAGCATGCTTTGTCACAACTTCGAAACCACCCCCTGAATGTGAACGTATTTTATGGATGATCCCTAAAGTAGTGATGAAACAACTTTAAAACTGATACAATTATTTTATTAGAAATTTATTTTAATTGTAAATATAATTCTTTTACAAAAACCTGTTAATGTTGATCAACTTCACTTCAATTATTCATAGTGTATAAATAATTTAAGGACGACAAGTCACTCACCTCTAGAACTGCCATTGGAACAAAAATTTTCCAATTATTTATATTATGATAAATTCATATCAAATATGCCTTTTTTTGCTTTTTTTGATTTAGTAAGGAAATAGAAGTAAACTATACTATTTTAACTAATTAGTACTTGTTAAAAAATTACTTTGATTGATCGGAGCAAATTCACTTAGTTAATTTCAAGTACAGTTTTAACGCTACTATTAATTCTCAAATCATGTTTATGTTTTCCTATTTATCTTTAACTACTTCAATATGTTTATCTTGATTTGTTATATTAATTTTATTCACTTACAATGCAATGTTTGTCTTACAAAATTAGTCAAAAAATAATTAGACATTTTGAAAACACGAATATTTTCTGAGATAACTTGGTTCATTTTGTTTAAAAGTCTTTTTTTTATTTCAAATTCAAAGTAAATTCAGCATTTTACAACACTGGTACTATATTTTGTATTTCTATTAGTTATTTCATTAAATTATATTGTAAAAATGATTAATAAGTTTTTATTTAAAATTTAAGATATTTTGAAGACGTCTGTAGATTTTCAATAAATAAAATCCATGTTTTGATTATGTTTTACACCTCAAAGTCACATTCATTTGAAATTTTTTCTGCAAAATATGCTATCTGTGCAATTATTCTTCAAGTAATTGAAAAAACTTTAGGTGAATTATAATAAAATTATAGAATTGATCTTCTCTTTCTCTGATAAAGTCAAATTCTTCAGAACAACAGTGAACTTTTTTTCAATGCAAATGTTCAATTTTATTTGTATGAAAATACACATTTTTACAATGTAATAATAAACTTTTAATTCCAGAAAAAAAGTCGGATTGAAACTAAACAAAATTACAATAATTTCTGACTATTTTTACTTCATAAGAGACCTACCTTAAAAAATAACAAAAAATAACAATCTTGATTAAAAAAATGAATTTTGCATGTAACATTTAAAATTGTTTGCATATGCTTGAATAATTATCGATAAGTTTAATTGAAGTTTATAAAATTCGATGATTTTAGGCAAATTTATTTAAAGCAGTGTTTAATTTGTTTTAGTTAAGTTTCACATCGCGCATCTATTTGAGGTTCAAGGCAAATACCCAAAGGCAAAAGAGAGCTACGAAAATCTTTTGAAAGAGACATCTTTGCCGAATCATTTAAAGGCTGATATTTATCGTCAGTTAGGTAAATATTTTATTCTACTTTAAATTGATTAAAAAATACAATTTTATTAGTAAAAAACACTATTTTACAAATTACAAACTAATTTCCACACTTACAAAATCAAGTCTATTTTTTTATACCACAAATTCCTGAAACCAAAATCTTAAAAATGTTATTAATCCTAAATAAAATTTTAACAATTTTAAAAATTTTAATTATATATACACATTTTAATTCTAAATATAATTGTAATGTCTCTAAATTAAAAATTGTGATCAAATTTACTAATAAAATTGTAATAGCTAAGTGTTTTTAAATATATAAGGTGATTTAAAATTTAAATCTCCAATGATAGTTTCGGATTTCAATTTGAGTCACACTGTCCTTTCGATCGTGCCTTTCTGACTCGTTCAAGTTTGGCTGGAACACCAAGTTGCAGACACGTGTATTGATTTATTTCGGAATGGGGGTGGACTAGAATGGTAGAGAGAGAACGGGCGATACGCGTCAGCGTGGGGATTCAAAATAAGCGTGACTCGGGCAAGACGAGGAGAGAAAAACGGAAATGGATGCCGTCGAGATGGCGTCGATTTTGAATTTTATGTATCTAGCTTATTAGCAAGCTCTTTTTTCAAATTTTTAATTTGCAGACATTTGTTACACACTTTTTGTTTTAAGATTGTATATTTGCTACGAAAAAGCGACGCTTTTATAAATTCAATGTGCGCTTCCTTAAAGGGTTTAAAGGTCTGCAGGTTTAAATTTATTTACTGCTCAAAAACATTTTATTTTTATTTTATTAATTTAATTTTGGATTTATCGTTTAATTTTTCTTTCTTTAGCAACAATTTTTTTAGCTTATATTTTAATTAATTTAATTTGTCTTAAAATGTGGTTAAATTATGTGAACGGGGTTGATTTAATTATTAGTTAACTGGTACTTTTGATAAACAATTGTTGTCTCCAATTAGCCGATTGGAGTTCGCTCGAAATTCTCATTTATGAATAATTGATTCATTATCATTTTGGTTTACACATAACATTGTTTGAGAGAACATGTGATTTTATAATTAATTGATGAACCATTGATTAAAATTTAGATCATTAAACAAAACTGTTTTCAATTCCTACTTTACCAACTGCAAGAGTTTATTTTATTTTATTTTTTTAACTGAAGTTTCATAAAATAATTAAATTTAATTTAACTTCAAGATAAATTAAAATCCAAAAAGTAAATAAATTTAATTTTATAATAAATAAAAATAAAAGTTTTTTTTTCTTTTGTAATTTTTTTGGTTTGAGATAGCTTAATATAAAATGTTAACTTTAGCATAATGAAGGATACAAATAATTCGAACAATAAAATAATTACAATTTGAAATGTGAAATCTGGAAAGTTAATCTCGATGAATTATGTCATAAAATAAAATATTTCTACTTGTTTTCAATAAATTTCGTATACACTTGGAAGTTACTGTACATAATTTTTTTCTTTTTTTGTATACTGTTATAAAATATTGATGGATTTCAATGAATTTGTTGGACATGCATATCCAGTCAAAATAGAAACGCAGGATATCAATTTATGGCATAGCCAATGAATCGAAAATTTAGTGTATGCATATTTTACGCAGCTCCCAGAAGCTTTTGTTGAACGCTGTATCTAAATTTTATGACTTATTTACGATCCCCCGCTGCGTTCTTCTTCCTCGGTTTTCAACATTAGTTACTGAAAAAAATCTTTATAATACAATTTACATCCGTGTCGTGTTTATATTACACATACTTTTTTCCTCAGATTTTACACAGTTTCTCTTTGTTCATCAATTTTCACACGAAATAATTTTTTTTCCAAAAATATATTCCTTTTTTACATTGTTTCAAGTGTACTATTCAATTTTTAAAAAAACAAACAATTTAACTTGACGAAAAAATAATTTATAATGAATTTTAAAAATAAAATAAACTGAATGTAAATTAAATATTTATTTTAAGTTGTAATTAAATTATAGGGATAAAACTAAGTTATAATGAAATAAAAAAGATAAAATTAAATAAAAGTCTAACTAAATAAAAAGTATACAATTCCTTAAAAAGTAAAACAATTGAATAAAAAGTTATACAAAAAAAAATATATTTTAGTAAGGGTTTTTGTGTACCTATTTTATAAGGGTTGTAATTCGAGATACGCAAAAGCATCAGGCAAGTAGACAGCCAGGCAAGAAAATTTAACAGCAGCAGGGCAGGGAGAGAGTGGGACAAATGGCAGCCCTAGATCATACCTGCTCCTGCAAAAATCTATTCAGTCTATTCTTCACTCTGGTCTAACGTTGTGCGCCACTTTGTCTAGTAGCCCGCGGTAACAAACCGGATGAACAATTTTCAAGTCTCGAACCCTCGTTCGGCCATTTCTTGTGCGCCGTTTGTCACGTACCGATCCCGGTTGCCAGCCACCATCGTAATAAATTCGTTCACTTCCTTGTTGTCCTTTTTATTGATTTAAAAAAAATTCTTTCACTTCCTTTTTATTAATTTAAAAATACTTCCTCAACAGGATTTCATTTCTTTTTTCTTCTTTTAGGATGGATGTACCATGTTGTTGATAGCACCATATTAGGAGTAACTAGACAACAGAAACAGCTCAAAGCCATTCATTGTCTTCAAAAATCCATCTCAGCGAAACCGAAAAGCAGCCAAAGTCTTTATCTTCTTGGACGATGTCTTGCAGCCTGTGGTATGGTCCATGATGCTTTCGTTGCGTACAGGTAAGACAAAAGATTTTTTTATTTTAGTAAACTTTTTGTTTGTTTTTGAAATTAAATTAATGTAATTATATTAACTTGTTTGTAGGAGTTCTGTTGAAAAATCTGAAGGCAATGCTGACACCTGGTGCAGCATAGGAATTTTATATCAGCAACAAAACCAGCCTATGGATGCACTCCAGGCTTACATATGTGCTGTGCAATTAGACAAATCTCATTCGGCCGCTTGGACTAATCTTGGTACTTTGTACGAAAGTGTTAATCAACCAAAAGACGCCTTAGTTTGTTACATCAACGCATCGAGGTATGCTGTGTAAAATTGATTTGCAAATTCTTTGTCTTATGATTTGTAACTAATCTCCATTTGGGTATGATATTTTTAATTTTTTAGTTATAATATTGTTTTTAATAGAGGCAACAACAATACATCAAATTGCTCAAGCTTATTCGCGGGACTGAGTGGTGCTAAATCTGGTGGCAACGCTCCAATGAACCCGTCTCTCCAGCAACGGATCAACTTCCTGCAAAATCATTTGAGTCAAGCACCGATGCCTTCTGTAGCTACAAAGTATGTGTCATTTGTAATATAAGTGTTGAAAACTTTATAATAATTCATTATAATAATTATAATAATTATTTACATATTATCGGTCAAAAGTTATCGTTTATAATGATTCGTTTTTTATGACACAATTTAACTTTAAATGTTGGAATAATTTAACTTCAGAAAGTTCCTCAGATAAAAATGTATACATTCATTTAACTATCTGGTTCAAAAATAGTTATTATTTTGAGTATAACACATGTGCCCTTTTTGTACTACGATAGCCGAGTTTCAAGCTTCTGTTAGGACTTGAACTTAACTGGACTGATGTCCAACCTTGAGATGCTTGGAAAATAATCTACTTAATAAAAGAAAAAACGTAATTACTTATCTTGAAATTAATTCAAAATATTAATTAATGTTGAGCGCACGTTTGTTTAGAAGACGGCATATGCCATCTATTGAAGAAGCTTGGAACATGCCAATCAGTGCAGAGATGTCTAGTAGACAGCAACTGCAGCAGCAACTTCCCGGAGGGCCTGGATATAAGTACTCTAATACGCCATCTGGTCCTCCTCCCCCGTATCCTCAAGGACAGGGTCATAATATAAATACTAAGAGATTTAAAGTAAATTATTTTGTTGTTACTTGTTTGCATTAATTTTTAGAGTACCTTTCTTGACTTGTCGCAATATTTTGTTAAACAGCCAGGAGAAGAAACGCCAACAACAAGCGCTCCTCAACGTCAACTGCCATTTTATCTGTCGCCTCAACAATTACAAATGTTACAATTTTTACAACAAAACCACGGTAGCTTAACTCAACAGCAACAGGCGTTGTTTGTACAACTGCAGCATCAGTACAGGTCAATGCAGCAGCACCAGCAACAATTGAGATTACAGCAGCAGCAGGCCATTCAGAGGGGTCTACGTCCAGGTCAGCCGGGATTCCCAACTGGGTTTGTCCAGACCCAAACTGGGCAGCAGTTGGGAACGATAAAAAATTATGGAGTACCTCAACAACCAGTAAGTATTGTTTGATTCAACTTATGGATAAATAATGTGGGATTCTATATTTTAAATTCTATTGTTTATACTTAATTACATGGTTGAAGTTGACTGAAGACAACAGACAGACAAGAAGTTGGACAGAAAGTTAGTTGAACATTGACAGTTGAGAAAAGCAGATCAAATAAAAGTATAGTTTGAATTGTAATTATTATTATAAAATAAATCTGATAATTCGAAGTGTTTATCTGACTACGAGCATTTTTACAATAACGATAAGACCAAATCTCGCTAAAAAGCATGATAAACTTTTAGCAAAGCGGTACAGTTGCCTTGCAAACTGGGTTCTCCGACTCAAATGTGGGCTATAACACTGCAGCGACCGGGAACACCCAGCAACCAGCTGGAATGCCCTTTAAATCTGCAGCAGATCCAAATTTCCCTCAGAGACAACAGCAGCCACAAGCACCACAGCAGCAGTCCCCCATGTCTCAGACGCAACCGTCCCAAACTTGCGGACAGTTTAGTCAGTATCCATCGGGTCAGTACGGTGCTCAAGGTTACACCCAAATATCATCCACAACGAACTGTTACCCAGAGGGCTCGTCCTCAGCTGCGCCAGCCAAGGACCTTGACAAGGACCTCGACCAGGAACTGCAAGCTCTGCTGTCCCAAAAGGACATCGCAACCTCGCTGGCTGAGGACCTTCTCAAACACTTTGGGTCAGAAGGTCTGGACGTTAAGGTTGAGTCGCAGAATTCCACTGCTGAAAGTGCGACTCTCAGTTCGGGCCCATTTTCGCCGTCCAATGTTGACAAGATGAAGGAAGTGAAGGTGGAGAAGATCGAAGACGCGCAACCCTCTAGCACTAGTAAATTAGACAATTGTAAAAAGGAGACGTTCAAGTATGAATCAATTAAGTGTGAAGTTAGCTCTAGTACGAATAAGGTGGAATCCAAGACGGAGCCTGTGCTGAAACTTGAGAGTCTTTGCGAGCCGCAGACCGAGCAGGAGTTTACCATCGATATGGACGCGAAAACGGTTCTGGAGTTGTGCAAGGGACAGGGACTGAATGGCGTCAAAAATTGTTCAATACTCAGCGATCGGTCGCCACCACCAGCGCCACCTGAGCCTCCCAATCAACGTTTGACCAAGGAACAACTGAACCCACCGACACCAAGTGTGTTTCTGGAAAATAAAAAAGATGCCTTTGGACCGCAACTGCAGGAGTTTTGTCTAAAACATCCTATTGGTAAATATCCTTAATTTCAATCAATTCTTCACTTAATTTATTAAAGTTTAATAAATTAGGACCCATTAACACTTGGGCTATTTTTATTTTCAGCTGTGGTTCGTGGTTTAGCTGCAGCATTGAAACTCGATCTAGGTCTTTTCTCAACGAAGACTCTGGTCGAGGCGAACCCAGACCATGGAATCGAAGTACGAACCCAAATGCAGCAGACCAGCGACGAGAACTGGGACCCAGCTCTGAGTCGAAAAGTTTGGGGCTGCATTAGTCACAGAAGTCACACGACCATAGCAAAATACGCGCAGTACCAGGCGTCAAGTTTCCAGGAGAGTTTGAAGGAGGAACGAGAAAAGTCGCAGGGAATTCACGCGCTGAATCTATCTGACTCGGACTCGAAGGACAGTACCGGGGTGGTCAGAAGAAAAAAGAATGCTTACGGTCTGCCTGGCAGACCTGGTGCGAAGATGCTCAGATTTGGCACGAATGTTGATCTGTCGGACGAGAAAAAGTGGAAGGCACAGCTGCAGGAACTGATGAAACTTCCTGCCTTTGCCAGGGTGGTGTCTGCTGCGAATATGCTCAGTCATGTGGGCCACGTTATTTTAGGGATGAACACTGTTCAACTGTATATGAAGGTAAATTGAGAAGACATTTATGAAATAGTATCTTTGATCATTTTAAAAATTCCTCCTTTTTGCTTGTTGTAGGTTCCAGGAAGCAGAACGCCAGGTCACCAGGAAAATAACAACTTTTGTTCGATTAATATTAACATCGGCCCTGGCGACTGTGAGTGGTTCGCCGTTCCCGATGCATATTGGGGTGTGATTTGTAATCTCTGCGAGCGTAACAATATTAATTATCTTCATGGAAGCTGGTGGCCATCATTAGAAGATTTATATGAAGAAAACATTCCGGTTTATAGGTTTTTCCAAAGACCTGGTGATCTCGTTTGGGTAAACGCTGGTAAGTATTTTGCTTTCAAAGACAAACTGGAACTCACACTAATTACATTTGTAAATTATAATTTTAATTTCAATAGGTTGTGTGCACTGGGTACAAGCAGCTGGTTGGTGTAATAATATAGCCTGGAATGTGGGCCCCTTGACTGCACGTCAGTATCAATTAGCCATTGAACGTTACGAGTGGAACAAATTGCAGTCCTTCAAGTCGATTGTACCGATGATCCATCTGTCTTGGAATTTGGCTAGGAATATCAAAGTTTCAGACCCACGTCTGTTTGAACTCGTTAAAAACTGCCTTTTAAGAACAATGAGACAGTGCTGTCTCATATTAGAATTTGTTAGAAGTAAAGGTGTTGAAGTTCGATTTCATGGTAGAGGCAAGAATGAGGCGTCACATTATTGCGGTCAATGCGAGGTACATAGTATTAAATTAAAGAAAACAAAAAAGCACTTGTTAATTTTGGATTTAAAATGAATTTCTTCTTTGTTTTAGCTCGAGGTGTTTAACATTTTGTTTATTCGTGAGCAAGAAAAGCGACATGTCGTTCACTGTATGGACTGCGCGCGCAAACAGGCACCTTTGTTAGAGGGCTTTGTCTGTCTAGAGGAGTACAGAATGCGCGACCTCATGGAAGTATACGACGGTTTTACTTTGCACACAACGCAATCTGTTACGCCATCGCACGCCTCACAGCCAAGTCAGTCATCCTGAGGCTACACTCAGCAGAGATATTTAGACTATCTGAGCACTTTACAGTGATTACAAGTTGTATCGTCGACGTCGTCACCGCCGTAACCGCTGCCACCATAAGTTATTCTAATATTACTTAATAATATACGATGATTCATCCGTGAAATCTGAATGATTTTTCCGGATTATTATTAAAACTACTGAAATTGTACCTGAGAGCTACAACAGAACCTAGACATGAAATAGATTACCAGGATAGGAATTATTTACCGGGGGAAAAAAACGAGAATACATCAACATGAAAAAAAAGAACAAAGAAATACATTTGACAACTGTCGTAACAGTTGATATTTTTCGATAAATTTTTGTTAGCTCTCGGGTATAGGCAGACGATGATGGCTAACATTTTTTTATGTTCCATTTTTTTCTTCGTTCTTTATTTAAGTGCAAAGAATTTATTTTGTGTTCAACCAAGTAATTATCATAATTTTATTTATGATTTCTGATACTTTTGTTCGTGTATATCTTTTTACTTTTAATTTATTTTTATTAATCAATTTTTATTTTCTCTCTCTCTTTTAAGTAGGAAGATTAACCATCACCGTATTGCTCGACGAGAGAATAATAACAGCAACTCGTAATAAAATGACTTTGTTTGCCACAGTTATTCTCTTTGAAACTAAAGAATAAACTTATAATGAGGTACGGTGAGATTAAATTCACTACCAATCATGGGAATAGATAGTTTATAAATTAAAGGTGATGAATGATGAAAATTCATTACCTATCTTACTTAGACAATCTTTCCTTTTCGTACTTATATATTTAATAATAACAATAATAATAATAATAGAATATAATATGAAAAGAAAAGGAAAGGTTTTTTTTTAAATAAAAAAGAAAAATAATCTGCTCAGAAGCATTTAATGGCTGAACAAGTTCTATGCGAAATTTGTCCAAGTTGGAGTAAAAAATACGTGGAGAAGGATAGAACATATAATTAGAATTTGAAGGCTTTTAATTGTATATTTATTTATTATAAATATCAAATTGTATAAAGTTTGTATAAATTGTTTATTTGTGTATTCACAAATATTTCACGTACTTGAACGTATTAATTGTTCAACGTAATTAAAATTCTGAAATAGTACGTAGGTGTGTTGTAAGAAATTTAATTTTTTTTCTTTCAATCCTGTCTCTTTCTACGTATTTTTATCTTAAATTTGTCAGTGATTTAAAAATCGCCTTCTACAAATCTCGTGCTTTTATAGGTGGCTGTAGATTAGAGGTGCTCAAACTGTAATTTTTTAGTGAAACGAATTGTATTGAATTTCAAACATTCAAAACACACAGCAGTGAGCGCTCAATTTACAACTGCAGTCGAACAAACAGTTAACAAATGTTTTGCAGAAAACGTTAGGCGCATATTCAATGTTTAATTACAATTTTAAGTTAATTTTTCAATCTCATTTTGATTATTCTTGAAATTTTTTCAACTCTTTTAAAGTTCTTTTTTGAATTGTTATTTGTTTTATTTGTTAAAAACCGAAAATTGTTCTATACAAATCATGTTGGGATTGAATTTTTGTTACTGGCTTTAACACTTTGACACGATAAAGCTAAATTTTAGTTTTTGTAAATGTAAAAGTTAAGCAATTATAAAAAGTTCAATTCCAAAAAATTCATCATACTGTACACAAGCATACGAGTACATTACACAACACTAATCTAATAATTTATGCTTATTAAAGTCAGCATATATTGTTAGATTTATTTTAATTCGTGAAATGTCAAAAAAAATCATGCTTATCGATTTTTGTATTTTTAATTTAACAATTATGATTGTATCTAATATTAATTTATACGAATATACTTTATTGTGCATTATATATAATAGGAAAGAATTTCCTTAGAATTATCAATTTTTTGACATTTCAAACATATTACTGAATCATAATTGTACATTCCATTAATTTTTTTTTCTCCATTTTTGACGTATTAATGTTTTTTTTTCACAAAATCGATAATTATTTGTAAATTATGTTTAAAGAGTAAGACAACTTTTATGAATTTGATTTGTGAATGAATTTGTTTTTTTAGAAAATGTTTGTATGGGAATACACAAAAATCCTAATAGTGTAAATATAAATAAAAAATTAGTTAAATTGTACATTTTGTAGTATGTTATTATTTGAAAATATACTCTAAGGAAGTAAATTTAAGATTGATAAAAAGTGCAATTACAAACATAATTAAAAATCAGTTATAAAAATACAATTTAATTAAAAAAGAAAGTTTGACAAATATGAAATAATTTAATACGAATTTTATGTAGATTGCATTAAGTAAAATTATTCTAAACTTTCATCACTTGTTTCCTATTTTTACTATTAAAATAATATTTTTATTAAATATTTTACTAAATATTAAAAATAAAATAATGTTTTACTACAATAATTATTGCATCATGTTTTTATACTCTGGGATTTTGATTATGCGGTGAATATAAAAATTAAGTTGACCTTATTTAA
>JABFPM010005506.1:0-11176 GCA_022817325.1 Idris sp. 1 HC-2018 | reverse complement strand
TTTTTTTAAATAAATAATCATTTTTTTAAATAAATAAAAATGAAACAATTATAAAAAAAAATGACAAAAAATTTAGCAGAAGATTCTGCGCAAGTATAATCACGAGTGGCTGCGCAGTGGTGGGGGATCGCCGCCTCCCCTACTTTCGTTAGGTAGCCGAGCGGTCGCGGACATTGCGTTCGTTAGGTAGCAGAGCTTTTACTGTATTTATACAAAATTTTGTTGAAAAAAAAAACTTTTGCTAGCAAGATTTTTAGTAAAAAATAGCCGGGGAAAAGTCGGGCATTTTATTTTTTCATCTCGCTGGACACCCTGTATTTTATGAAAAACTCCTACTTTACTTAGAAAAAATCGCATTGTTAAATTAACTGTATGTTCAAGGTTGAGGCATTTATAGTTAATACGAATGAAAATGTAGTAATTGCAACTAGATATTAGTTAACGGGACTATATTCACGTTAACTAAATTTTCTAGTAAATGTTATGGTCAACTCAATTTATGTTGTAGAACTGACTGAAAAAATGATTTGTATTAAAAACATTTGAAATTAAAATAGTTGAAAAACTTAGTAAAATTGTTCACTGATGTGACAGTTTAAAATTAGATATAAATCATTCTTTATAATGGATTTAAAATCATTAATTATAATAACTGATAAATTTTAATATACTGGAGATTCATTCATTAAATAGAATAATATTTGTATTGTTCGATTTAACATTTATATATTTACGGTAATGTATCGAACAAAAATTTCGCTTACATAACCTTCAAATGAAGTTCGTATAACTGTCACGTATTACTACATTGCCGAGTTGTCATAACTCAATTAGAGATATCTTGAACAAAAAACTAACTAAAATTTTGTAGTAAAGGTTACCGATTTATTGTCTGAGTGCATACTACTGAAAAAACAACATTTTTATTCCGTATTTCTGAACCCGCAAGTTTGCAATAAGAAAGCTGCAACTAGTAACTAAATCATATTTGAACAGGGACTGAAACTTCGATGCGCCTGATACAACGAGCGTGGCAGCATTTATCATTTTTAATGTGTACTTATTAGTATTTATATTTATATAATTTGTATGGCAAAAGTCAATTAAATAAATAACAGCTAATACATACTCATATAAATATTCAAAATTAATTTTAATTCTAAGGTTTTGCGATATCAGCAATATTTTTTTTGTAATTTCTTTTCTAGAAAATATCGCTAATTATGCGTTAAAATGTTGAATTTTAGATAAATTTGATTTCTAAAATACAATAAAATATTTTATTGCTTAGATCTCAAGATATTAAACATAATTTAAAGCAAAAATAATTTTTTTCGTAAAATTTTCCAAAATACTTAAATATCAATAGGCCGGGCCCAAGGTTAAATGAAGGTGAAACTGGATCAATTATTATGACCCTTGAAGGGCATTTATGTGGGCACCACATATCTAAAAGTTGACGCAATCCGATTAATGTAAACCACTTTGCAAGTACAAATGTAAAAAACGTACTACAAAATGGGGTATTTGGAACCCCCGCGCACCCCCTAAACTCTTTAAAAAGTTACTGAAATTATATGGCCCCATCTTTCCTCATTGGAAACTTTAATTTAACAGAGCAGCCGGCCAAACAACATTTTTTTCGACGTGCCCTAGTGTTTATCATTAGTTTTATTTATATCACTACATTAATCGCGTGCTCCAAGTACATCATATCCATATTTATAAGTTTAATCATTCTGTCTGGATAAATACAGTTCCTACAAATAGATGGATAATTCCATATTAGCTCATACTACAATATGTTAAGACCATGAAGACTTACACGTTTCAATGATTTTAGAGTGATTTTGAGCATATTAGTGGAACATTTGAAATATCTATTGTGTCATGGATAAAAATATAGATTTATTCTAATTACTCTAATAGAAAGTCTTCCAGAAATTTATGTAAGCATGCGCGTCGTACTGCTGCCAACTTAGAATAAACAAAAGTTGCGCTATAATTTTATTTGTAAGTGAAAGAAAATTCTATTATGCTTGTCCTAAAATGGCAGCAGTGGGACGCGCATGCGCACATCATTTTAACAAATACATCCGTATAGAAAAATAGATAAATCCAAATAGGGAAAAATTGAAACTGGAATTACATATTTATACTAATAAATGAAAGTGCAATTCCATATCGACGAGACAAAATAATTGGAAAGAAACCATATAAACATAAACTCTGTTACAACTTATAACAAATTTCGGTTAAAATTTTGACACAACCTATTTTTTCTAATTAATTTTAATTTACATTATTTAATTTTAATTTTAAGGATTTTATATAAAAAAACAAGTTTAGGTACAAATTTTCCACAAGTTTACAATAAATTGTTCAAAAATAATCAACACTAAATGCAAAAATTATCTTTACTAGAAAATAGTCTAAAATATAATCTGTAAGTTTGTCTAATTTTTTGATTCCATTTTAAATCGTTTCTTTAATTTAATCTTTTAGAAAATATTTTATAATTTCTTTCTGGGAGCTTTCATTGCCATGATATTTCAAATTATATAATGAATGCTCATTTGAATTATCTTTAATTATTTTTATTTTGAATATGTTAATTTAAATTCAAATTTAGAAACATAATGTAAACATAATCGAAGACAACATTCAACTTTATATTATGCAAACTCCTATAATTGTTATTCGCACCAATTTATTCACGATCATATTAGATACTTTTGAAATGTTCATATATACAATAGAACCGTTTTATAATTAAATTAATATGTTTTCAATTAATTTTCAATACCAGTCAACATAATTTTTATTTACTTTTTCTTCATTTATTTTTTGGAAAAATTCAACTATCGTACATAATGACTGCTATAAACATTCTAAATTACGATTGTCTTGCTCATATATTCAATTTCTTTGAGCCCAAAGACTGGCTTCGTTTTACTAATGGTAAGTTTTTTTTAAGTTTTCCATTTTGATTATCTTACAATTCAACAAGCACGTTAAATGTAAAATGATTTGTTTCTAAATTGTAGCTTCAAAACTAGACAATAAAATTTTTCAATCTCTAACAAAAAGATAACAAATCACACCTTGTAGAATTTTATTTTAATTTTCGTCAGTTACATTTTTTTGACATTAATTTGAATACAAAATTATTGTTCTAATAAAAATTAAATTTTTAAATAATTTTTAATTTTTTCAGTATGTTTAAAATGGGATCTTGCGATGCAATTTCTTTGGAAAGATAAACTGAAACTTGAGTATGCAGAAAGTGATATTATTTTTGATAACATTAAAGGTTGCACATCATCAATCACACTCAAAGAAGTAATTAAAATTGTCAAGAAAAGTAGTTCGAAATTGACACACGTTGAATTGCTTATTGATAATAACGAGGATTATAAAAGAGTGCTATGTTTTATCGGGAATTATCGTTATTATATGGTAAAAAAGTTTAAACCGAAAAATTTGATTACTGTGCTGTCAAATGCTTGTCATAATATCATTAGTTTGAAAGTTGAAAAGATGGAAAACAATGACAAGTGTATTTGGAAAAAATTGATCGAAAGGAATAAGCATTTAACAACTTTGGTATTAAATGATGTAGAATTCGATCACCACAGGAAAGATCTTTTATTTTCTTTACCTAACAATTTGGAAAAGTTCAAGTTGAAGTTCCAGTTTAATTTTGTTGAAAATCATGTTCGGTTAATGAACCAGGTAATTTTATTTATTTATAAACTTCTAAAACTATCAAGTTTTTAGTAATTAATAATTAAAATTGTTGATAATTATTAACCATTTTCTTTAAAAGATGTTATATATTCGAATTAGTTTTTTTGATTATTTGTTTAATTACAGTTACTGGAGAAACAACAAAATCTTACACAACTTCATTTAACATCGAACATTTTTAATGATGAAACCTTCACAATATTGTCGAAACATGAGAAAACTCTGAAATCATTATGTTTGGAATCAACTCAGCATAAAGCTAATGAGCCATTAAGTTATGAGAATTTCATGAGAATTTCGAAGTTTGTTAACTTAGAAAAAATTCACCTGACTGGATCTTTACCTGTGGATAATACATTTATTCTTAAAATGTCTCAACATTTCCCAAACATTAAAGAGATAAAATTGGGTAAGCTTTTAATATATTGGATTTTGATTGTTTTTATTAAATGTCATTACTTCAATAAAAAATTATTTTACAGGAAGTTTTTTTGTATTTGAAAAAGGATTGGCTGCAATCATGTCCATACCGAAATTACATAAAATCAGTTTAGTCAAACTAAAAGGCTTGGATGATATACCATGCCCGGTAAAAATGGAACAGTTAACTACTTTGAAATTAGATTTAGGTACCTCTACGAAGTTCAATTTCTCATATTTTCGCCATACAATAAACCAAATGCCAGTTTTGTCACATTTGTCAATTAAGGAAAGTGCTCACAAATTTTGTAATCAAATTATATTTAATATTATTAACTTGATTATATCTCGTGGCAAGTATGTGCAAATCAAAACGTTTTTTGATAATTATTTTGATTACGACTTTGATTTAGATGAGTATGATATTTTCGAAATTACTAGTGCTGAAATTGTTAAGCAGTCTAATTTATTCGTGGGTGACATTTTAAAGTCAAAGGATTTATGTTTTACTTTGACAATATCTCGAAAATGTTTTGGCGCTTTTGTTAAAAAATATTCCGAAAATCCAGATTTGCTACCAAATTGTAAAGTTTTCAAAGAAGAATTCGGGGAATTCGAAGACCTATTGGATGATGAAAATTGGACTGATGATGATTCGTTAAAGTTTTCTTATGACAATGTTTGGTTTTAGAAATACTCATTTATTATTGTAAGCTATTAGGCGAAATTGTTAAACAATTCTTTTCTTTTATGATTGTGATACCAAAATATTTAAGTGTTTAATTTATACTCGAGTCAATTTTATTTATTATTTTTATCTAATATGATAATTATTGTATATATATGTTGATTACATTTATAATTTGTAGATCAACTTATAAAATATATTTGTAAATTAAGACTACCAACTTTTTTCCCTTTTAAATTATTGAACAGCTTGATACTTTGCAAAAGAATGTGTATGAATGTTTTTTCTGTGTGTTCATATTTATTAATTTAAATTGTACTAATTCCTTAAATACATTTTTATTATAAACAATTTGATTATAAATTAAAATGCAATAAAAAATACACTTGAAATAAAAAATATTCTGAATGAAATAATTTTTTCAATTAAGGTACTTTAATAAATTTAATTGTAAATCTAAAATATGCAAAAATAATTCATTTATGCTACAAACTTTGTGTATTCGTCTTTAATTTCATCATTTTATTCACAAAAATGAAAAGAGTAGAGTTTTGCACATCTCTTGTGAAAACTTATGACTACGATATTATTTTTGAATCAATTTTATTTTGAAAAATATATTTGTTTTATTCTTAATCTCGTTTAAAATCTTTATTTAACTCCCTCTTTAAGCTCTTATTACAGTAGTACCTATCATCACGCTTAGATTTTACACATGGATCTTTTTTAAATATTTTTAATTCAAAAAATGTAATATACGTAAATTCAAATTTAGATACGTAATATAAATATAGTTATAAGTCAACTTCAAAGTTGGCACCATTCATTACCACATTTGTCTGGTCACTAAGCAAGTCAACATCACGAGTATGAGATACTTTTTATTAAATATTTATAAAGCAGAAAAATTGTCTAATTATAATAAGTTATACTTATTTATTATTTTATTTTCAAAGTTGAACTGACAACGTTACATTTTATCATTTGTCTTTTTTATGCAAAACTCAACTCTCAAACAAAATGACTCCTGTAAATAATTTGAATTACGACTGCCTTGCTTATATGTTTAGTTTTTTTAATCCCAAAGACTGGCTTTGTTTTTCCAAAGGTAAGGTTTTTTTAAGTTTTTCATTCTAATTCTTTTTCAATTTGACAATACTGAACGTAACTTTACACAGGCCTGCAGAAAGAAAAATTCTGGTGCAGGTCACTCGGCTACATTTTTTGATAGTTTTTGTGCTGCTGAATACGCTCGAGAAACCCTGTTTGTATTAGCTTTTTTTTTGAGATATTCAAGTCAATATTTTCCAAATACATTATTAATTTTGACTTATTTCAGAGATGCACAATATCTTCTATTGCACATAACATAAAAGACTTCTAGGTAAAGAAAATGAAAGCTTTTTTCATTAGACACAACATAAAATTGTTGGATTTCTCAAAACTAACCTAATTTTTTTCCAATTTCAATGTTTATAAACCATATTTTTGAAATTAGGTAAGTCATTTAAATTGCACTTTTTACACATTTTTAGCTTTTGATTTATTTTATATATTATAAAACAAATGCACTATTTACAATAAATTTAACAACGAATGACTATACGTTTTGTAAATCGATTGATCGTATTTTGTTTATTTCTTTAGTTCTTTAATAATATTTAAATATACATCAGAATTGGAAATGTTTATTAATAAATATTATTTTATATTTTACAAAAATTTAAATAGAAAACTGAAAAGTTGAAGAAAGTGCAACAAAAATGAAATTCACTCAATTTCCAAAATATAATCCACAAAAATTAAAATTAGACAAAAACTAGATTAGTTATAATAAGTTCAATAATTTTATGTTAATCCTCAGGAAAAAATCTTTTATTCGCCCTGCTCTTTATGCTTTTTACGATAGAAGATATTTACCTCTGAAAATAGTTAAAGTAGTGTTTTTGGAAATTTTACAATAGAATATCTCAAAAAATGATAGAAATAAACGGGTTTCACGAGAGTATTAAGGAGATTAAAAACTGTCAAAAATATTAGCAGACTGACCTACACCAAAATGACTTCAAATCTGTTATTCATGCACTGAATTGTAGATCTCGTTCAGTAACAAAAGAGCAAATTTGTTTCAGGTGGTAACAAAAAGAGAACAATTTTACATATGTACTTCAGATTATTATTTTTTAAGAAATTTCTCTGATGAATATTTTTTAAACAAAATCATATTAATAGAAGTTTCTTTACTTCACCAATTTTTACTGTTTTTTAGTATGCTCAAAATGGGAAGCAGCCTTGTGTATTCTTTGGAAAGACAGTTTAAAGCTTAAATATTATGCAGAATTTGATATTACAGTTGACAATATTAACGGTTGCCCGTCATTAATCACAATCAAAGAAGTCAAGGAAATTATAGAAAAAACAGGGTCAAAGTTGAAACATGTAGAGTTGCTTATTGATGAAAACGAGGAAAATAAAGAAGTGCTATGTTTCATCGGAGATTATCTTTATTACATGGTAGACAAATTCAACACGAAGGATTTGATTACCGTTATGTCAGAATGTTCCCACAATCTTGTTAGTATGAAAATTGAAAAATTGAAAGTTGAAGACAAAATAATTTGGAAAGAATTGATCGAAAAGAATCTACAATTATCAACATTTATTGCAGAAAATTATCATCACAACAATGAAACTTTATTCTTTCTCCCTAATAACTTGAAAAAGTTAAAACTAAAATTTAGTAGCAGAAAGTACATCCAATTAACGAATCAGGTAATTTTGCTTATAAAAAAGAAAAAGACAAATTATAATAATTATTGCTACTTAATTTATAAACTTCAATTTTTAAAAAATTAGTTTTACAAATAAATTGCTTTTTAATTGCAGTTGCTAGATAAACAACAAAATCTCACTCAACTGCATCTGGAATCTCTTGGTTTTAATGAAGAAACCTTCATAATACTGTCAAAACACGAGAAAACACTGAAATCATTATGTCTAGACTCGACACATCTTGACAGTATTACATCGTTAAATTGTGAGCAATTCGCGAAAATTACAAAGCTTGTTAATTTAGAAAAAATCCATTTGACTGGATATTTACCTGTGGATGATAAATTTTTGTTGAAAATGTTGCAACATTTCCCAAGCATTAGTGAGATAAAATTAGGTGAACCATTTATTTGTTTGTTTTAATTCAGTTTTATTCATCTAAAGTATAACTTCCCTGCTGCAATTGACCATGTGTGTTTCCTACATGAGGAAACCAGAGTTTCCAACTATGTTGGAAACCCATGTGGGAAACCTACATGGAAATCCCATATGGAAAAAAAAAGAATTTAAATAATAGCTAATTGTAAATGATGAAAAATGATGTTTATTGGCAATTATGTATATGATTTTTTTTTGGATTTTTAATTTTTGAATTTGTATATATTAAATTTGGATTTGGATTTGAATTTTTTAAATGTGTGTCTTTTGGATTTAAATTTTGATTTTTCAATTTGGATTTTACGGGTTTGTGTTTTTGGGATTTGGATTTTTTTGGATTTGTATTTTTTAGATGTAAATGTTTTTATTTTGCAGTTTTTGGATTTGGATAATTACAATTTATAATGAAAAAATAATCAAAAGACAAAATGAAGAATCTAAATTCAAAAAATCTATATCCAAAAAGCCCTAATCCAAACAATTTAAATTCAAAAAATCCAAATCCAAAAAAATCCAAATTTTAAATATCCAAAAATAGTAATATACGTAATTGCCAATAAATATGATTGTTAAAGTTAATTCTACAATTAGCTATTATTTAAACACTTTTGCCCATATGGGATTCCCACATGGTTATTTACAGCAGAGTTAATAAAATTAATTTTGCAGGAATCTTTTTTGTTTCTGAAAAAGGATTAGCTGCAATCATGTCCATTCCAAAGTTAAAAAAGCTCAGTTTAATAGATCTAAAAGACTTGACAGAGATTTCATGTCCGGTGGAAATGAAACAGTTGACTACTTTTAAACTGGATTTAGGTACTTCTGTTAAGTTTAATTTTTCAACTTTTTGTAATGCAATAAATCAGATGCCAGTCTTGTCAGATTTGTCAATAAAGGAAACTGCGCATATCTTTTGTTATCAAACTATGTTTAAAATTATTAACTTGGTTATATCTCGAGGTAAATATGCGCTAATTAAAACATTCAATGACGTTAACTTTGATTACTCTTTATTTTTTGATGATGAGTACGATGTTTCTGATATTACTAAAGTTGAAATTTTTAAAGATACAAATTTTTCTGTTGATTATAAGGACTTTGTAAAGTCAAAAGAATTATGTTTCACTTTAACAATTTCTCACGAATGTTTAAGCAATTTCATTAAAACTTATTGTGAAAATAAGAGCTCGTTGCCAAATTGTAAAGTTTTTAAAGAAGAATCTGCGGAACCTGAACTAATTGATGAATTCTCTGATGATGAAAGTTTATACTACGATGGTGACAATTATAGCGAGTATGAGTATGAATCCAACAACAGCTTTGATGAGAAATTTTGGTTTTAGTTTTATTATCTGTCGTTACTAGAATTATTAAATAATTAATATTTTTCCTTTCATGTGCAGGAGTAGTGGCTTCTTTTTTCACTGTTTATGTTGGGAGAAGAGACAAGTGAAATGTCGATTTTTTCAGTAAAACAATGGTAAAAGAAACCACTTATCCAGCTCTTGTAAGGAAATATACTATATATAATTTTACACTGAAAAATCTAGCGCAAAGCGTTTTTATTGCATAGAATTGTTTTTTTTCTGTGTAATATCAAAATATTTGACTGTGCAATTAATGTAGACTCAAGTCAATTGTAAATTATTTTTTTATCTTATATAATTTTTATTTTTCAACCTATGTGAATATTGATTGAATTTATAATGTGTTGCTCAGCTAATAAAATATATATTTATTTATGTATTTATTTATTTATTTCCAAATATACGGGTATGCATCCATTTTACCAATCAGAATTATAATAAGTAAAAATATTTTTAAAAAAATCAAGTAAAAGTCAAATTTAACATTTTACATCAAACGTTTTATAAAACAATATCAATTTTTACTACAAAATAATCAATGTGAAATATGTCAAATTATACGACTAATGACTAGTGATTTGTATGTATAAAACGATAAATTGAAGTCGTTTCTCGAAGATAATATTGTATTCGCCTATCTAGTAATAAAAACAAAATTGTTTGTATAATATTCTGTTTGAAAAATCAAAGAATGTCTGGAGGTTCTTGTCTGATGCTTAAACTGGAAGAGGTTGAAGAGATCAAGACACTGCACCTAATTGTTAATAATGGAGTGTAAAAATAATAAATTGGTGGTACATCTATGTGTTTCCAAAGTTAACAAGTTTGACTGATTCAAGGCCCTCGAGTAAAATTTAGTTAGTGAGCATACCCGATTTACAAGTTTTTTGAGAAAATCTGGGGGGTGCCGTTGATAAATTTAATAGTCAACGATTTCTCACCGCTCACCAGTCGGCGATTTAATTCATCACGTAGACTAGAAAGATATTTTCTCTGATCCAGCGTGAGGTCATTTTTGACAAGAACTCCAAGAGCACTCAAGGTGGAACGTCTTTGCACACATAGTTACAGACGCTCATGTCCGATACTGCGTAGTGTGAGGCTCTTTCTACTCACTAAAACCCTATATCGATCGCCCCCCTTGAACCCTGCGGGACCGCCGTCAGGCACTACTTCGCAGGGAGGAACTGGCTACAAGCCCCACTCACATGTTATTCTTCATTTCTGCCGTTTCTCTGGCGAAGCTCCTTAACGATGGTTGCCGAATATCCTGCAACAGCCTTCCAGTTCTTCTCTGATACTGACATCAGTTGGACGATGTTTACCGGTGCAATGTGTTCATGTAGCAATTTCTGGAGCCCTTCTTTCCTCTCCTGGAACCGTGGACAAACGAAGAACACATGCTCTGCGTCCTCCACAGCAGACGGACATATCGGTCACAGATCGTTGTCTGCGATCCTGAAACGCTTCAGATATTCCAGGAAGCAGCCATGTCCACTGAGAAGCTGAGTCAGGTAGTAGTCCATCTCACCCTGTTTCCGTCCATTCCTCGATGTTTGGAATAAGACTGTGTGTTCATCTTTCAGTGTCGGCTGCATCCCATCTCAGCTGCCACTTTGCGTAGGTTTCCTGTCGCTCTTGTTTTGCTACGTCGCGACGATTCGCGCCTGGGTCCTCTCGGAGTCTACGGTATATCCTAGCTCTTTCGTCGGCCTTGAGTTCGATCGGCGGCATTTTCGAG
>JABFPM010005505.1:0-11176 GCA_022817325.1 Idris sp. 1 HC-2018 | reverse complement strand
TTCATTTTTATTCTTGTTTTTGGCCTTTAAAATATACAAAAAATCCCCTAAGAAGTGTTAAGGATGAAACCTTTAAAAATGCTATTTTGAGCAATTTTACATACAATTACATTACAGCAATACATGAGATCGAAAATTTAGAACTTGAAGCACACCTTTGAAAAGATTTTTCCTTGTTCCTTGTTCTTTCAAATACAAGAAAAAAATTTAGCTTAAGGGGACACGCTACACAAAAATGACCTAGTTTTTTGTGGCTTTCAATGAATTAAAATGTTCTTTTCAATGAAACATATGCTAATTTATAAAAAACCAAACCACAATTAGTTATTTTTTAGTTTTTTAACATATTACTAAAGCTCAAAATCAAAATATTTTCACGATTTGGTTGATGTGTCTCCGTAATTTCAAATTGTTACCGAGACCGCAATGTTGATCGAAATTATTTATTATTTTTTGTAAACGACTTTTCATTTAAAGAAGCAAAAATTTGTTAGACGCATTTTTGATATTTTGTGTAATAACAAAGTTATAACGAAAAATATAAAAAATACACTCATTTTCGCTAATTTTGTTGATTTTTACACACCTTATTACATAACAAGAGCTAACTTTTGTATTAATTAACGTATCGAAATTCCGTTTAACAACATTTTTGCCTTTCAGTTACGAATAGTTTAACATAAGAAAAAAAATTAAAATCAGTTGGAAATTGGGATCTCGGGAGCAATTTGAAAATGGAACTTTTTGATTATTTATTAACAATTAATAAATAAACAAATACTTTTTATTATTTAATCAAGTGCGTGTGTTTGCTAATGCGATAAAATCTATAAAATAAAAAAATCAAGTGAATTGGTTGAAAAACAAAGATTTTAGCTATTTTAACGTTTTTAAGCGTATCCCCTTAAAGAAAATGTAAAGGGTGATCTTTTTAAAAATGCAATTAAATAAAAATAGAAACATTGAACCCAATTATTGATATAGAATTATACATTAAGTAAAACTAGGCATGTATGAATTACGTAACCTAAACTACTTTAACACTACTCAAAAATAGAAACAATTATTTATACAACTAAAATAAAATTGTCAGTAGATTTGCTCTATAACTCAACAAATTAAAAAAATGTCTAACCTGAATTTGACAGACAACTTCTCCGTAAGGCCAACATCCATACACGGCAGGTAAAAAGCCAAAAGGTGTGACGAGAAGTCCGATAGCAAGGTCATTACTTGCAAGACTAGTTAAAAGATATCTGGGCTGAAACAAAAGTAAATAATCTGCATATCAGATTCTTTAAATCAATAACAAACATCAAAAAAGTCAATTTTATTACAAGAAAAAGTAACGAAAACTACTGCGCATTCATTTTTCTGCATTATACTACTCTTGCGCAGGTTTTCAAGAAGCTGCTGCGCAGTAGGTTTTCTGCGCAGTTATTTATAAAATGAATGCGCAGCAAGTGTTTTTTTGGGGTCTTTCTGGGATCATTTTAAGATTTTATAGAGATCATTTTAAGTCATTAGGGTGTCCGTTATTTTCAAAAGTTTCACATTTTTAAGATAACCTCCCAGAATACTTTTTATTTTGTTGAAAAAAAACTTCTAGAATTTGTTTAGATTTTTTTATTTGAATTAACCCGTGCCACCGAGGGGTCAAAGTTTAAATGGGATTTAACATGAGTTTTGGCATTCTCATCGTTTAAAAAACCGCAGTTTCTCCGTTTTTTAATACGAATTGGTGAAACTTTGCATATTTATGTTTTTGACATCGCTAAATCCAAACCTGATGTCAAAGTTGACATTTCATTACATGAAAGTTGTCAATTATACTGCCAAAAAATCGTGTTTACAAAAAACGTATATTTTGAATATTTTTTTTAATTTTTGTCGCTAAAATCAAAATTAGTGTCAAAATCAGCATTCTACTACATGAAAGCTGTCAACTTAACTTCAACAAAGTATCTTTTTTTGAAAATGTTCATTCTGGATGCGCAGTAGGTTTTTTGCGCAGTTTTGTACAAAATGAGTGCGCAGTATGTGTATTATGGTTTTTTTATGAATAAAAAGCGTAAAAAAGTAGTTTTTAATTCAAAAAACTAGTTTTTGATGAAAAAAAATCAGTTTTTGATGCAAACATCCAATAGGTTATGTTTTTCGTTGTCATTGTTTAGAATTATGTTTACCTGTGCATGAATGTACTTGCTGTAACGGCGGCTGTTAATAACGCATATCACGAGGAGATTTGCAACGAGTATTCCAAGGCTAAGGACGAGAATTAAAGTGGCACGCAGCAGTTCGCCGATTCCAGGATTGGTCCAAATCATTTCCGAGGCACCAGCTCGCCAGCAGCTGCTGTTGCTGAGCGCCGGCGCCAACAACACTGTCTGTTTTGAGTGCTCGAACATCATCAGGCCCCGTTTTTTTCTCATGGACCCAAAGGTCCAGGCTAATCTTGTGTCCGTTTTTAGCCCGGATCCCGACGCAATTTTCTGAAATTTTGCATTGATTGGGCTTATCTCCGAGCAAACAATCGGCTTCCTCGGCTCGACGAGGTCGAGCTCCGCGAGTTTGCATCGATCGCGGCATCAGAGGTGTCGTCGTCTTGTTTTCGACTGCACACCAACTTTTCTTCTAATCCTTTTGTCAATAATACTTCGCGCCAGTTTCGATGCATGATCAAAAAACCCTCAACAAAATCTCTTCTTTTTCAGCTTTTCAGTCTGCAACATAACACATTTTGTATTATAATATTTTATAGAAAAAAACACAACTCTATCATCAAACATTCTGGGAAATAGTTTATGTGCAAGGCTTGAAACTGATAGTCAACTATTTCGGAAACTATTTCGAAACGTCAACCTCGGTTAATGATATATTAAATTTTCTTTGTGTATGCATGTCGTTTTTCATTCCGTATCTACTAAAAGATTATAAGTGAATGGATGTCGTTAATTATTTATGTATTTCGGGCAATTGAATAATTCACATTAAATCACATGCAAGTCTGTACATTTTATAATTGACAAAGTAAAACAACCATATAATGTCACTAATATTTCTCTAAAGACCATTATGCAAGTTAACTTGATATGCATTTATCATACTAATTATAAACTGAAAACTGTGTTATATTCCTTGTGCTCTAAAACAGAGCCGAGTTTGGGAAGCAAAGTGTAATTCGCAAACCAGCTTGCAAATTATTTCCACAAATGCTTAATATCTTTTACACATGTTAGATGCATGTAAAACAAAGTGTAACTAGTGGAGTTCTGACTGGTCAGTATTAAACTTTAAATATTTATGAAAATATCCTAAATCATGTACACTTACATCATATATGGAATAGTCCATATCAAACTAGGACATGGAAAATAGAAGAAAACATTGTAACACAGTAATGAAAATTAAAAATAGGTCCATACAAAAATGGAACGTTAGAGTTTATTAAATGATCGATATATAATTTTTTTTTTCAATTCAGTTTTACTTTAAAATGGTTTCACGAAGTTACATGTGACAATAAAATACATGTTTTTCATTAACAAATAAATTGTGACGTTTTTCTTGTCCCGCATAAATAACTTCAAAAGTAGATTAGAAAATCTTAGAACGTTAAATTTATAAGAATATAGTTAGGTAAATATAAATAATATCAAATTAAATTTTCACCTTGAAACTGGCTAAACTCTTGGACCATTTAAGAAGTCCCTTAAGAAGATTGACTTTATGTTATTATTCTGCTTCACTTCTCTGAAATCTTTAGCACTTTAAAAGTTATAACACTGGAGTTTGATATCCAATAGAATTAGCATAATTTTACTATAAAAAAAATAAACAAAGCTTAAAGTACATAAACAAATTTTACTGCAGATAATTAACAATAAATTAGCACAAATTTTAAAGATAATAAACAAGTTGAAAACTAATGTGAGAGTTTGCAAATTAAAAAAATTAAACAAAGGAAATAATAATGTTGATTGCAGTTGTTGGGAAATTTCTCAAACACAAGATAATAAAATAATTGAAATAATAAAATTATGTTTGCCCGAAAATTTTGCATTTAAGTGTAATTCATACTGGTAAGTATCCCGACGTCGCATTTGCTCATAAATTTGACGGTTTTGAGTGTAAAATAGTAATAAAGTTGTTAGAATAAGAAATATGGAGGTTATAAGTGAAGGTACAGCCAGATTAAGCTTAAATGGCTTTATTATTTCAGAAATTACCGCTTCACAATGCCGCCGTCACGAACTTTGGTAACGATTTAGTCGAAGTGCAGGATGCATTTAGATGGTGAAATTAGGATTTCTCTTTTTTTCTGCCAACTCTCAGTTTAATATTTGAAAAAAGAGAGCATGCCGAGCGAAATTTCTTCAAATTAACTTTTAAAAAATTACCCTTAATAAAAAAGTATTTTAATTATCGCCATTTTTATTGGACATTAATCATTCATAGCGCAGTTCTCAATTAGTTGTACTGAAACATTCTTTTGCAATATATATATTTGAAATAATAAAAATGTTCCATTAAAAAAGGATGAGTTTAAATAAAATAAGAACAATAATCCGGCAAATAATCCCGGATAAAATTTCGACGATTCAGTTTAAAAAGAGTCTAGTAAATATCTGACAATGGTCTCTGGATTATAGGTCAGAAAACAGTTCAGATAAGAAACATTTCCTAAACCAGTTTTCATACTGATTCATGTTGCACTAAAATATATATATATATGTGTGTGTGTATTATAGATATTTAGTTTAAATTTTTTTTCAAACGAACGAGTAAAAAAAGATAAATCATGCAAAAGTTGTGTTAAAAAAAAGAAATAATTATTAGAAATTTATTGTTAAAAAATGTCCCTTAGTCCAACAATTACAAATCATTTATAAAAATGAGCAAATATTATATCAAGATATTTAGTGTACATATTTATTATAGTTTTGAAATGGGTTTTTTATTTTTAAAAAAGATGATTTATAACAGCAACAAAATTTTCACATTGAAAACTGGACTGAAAAAGGATAATGGCGCTCACTTAATGGAGTTCCGTACAAAAAAATAAAACTTGACTTAAAGAATTTTTGAGGTCACAGGTCACTGAATGGATCATTGTCCGTTGCATTTCAGAAAATGAATTACGACTGCTTTTATAAACATTTGTTGAACTCTGTTAAAGGACTTGTTATATTTATTTAATTAAATAAAGTTTACTGCTTTAATACAATTACAAAAAGTTGTCGGCAAATATTGGTTTTCCATACAAAGTAGAATGGCCATATGGACCCGGCGATAACATCCACCAAAGTCCCTTTTACTTGTTCGTCTCACTTTCTTTTTATATTATGAGTTTTCGCAGTGTTTTTGCGTGAGAGCTCGGGTCGTTATTTCTTTTTACCCCGGCGCGCATAAAACGTATCATCCCCCAGCATATCGTTGCTCCGGGGTAATGTAAAAAAGTCAAATGAACTTAGGCTTTTTCGATTTCTTTCATTCTTTATTTGAATTTCACACCCGAGTATCGATTTATTGATAACAAACAAATAAAATTTACAAAAATACAAATCCATTATTCATTTTGCCGGGTAAAATTACATTTTAATTAAAAAATGTTTATTACTCCGTTTGATCCCTCAGGTCTGTGAAAAGTTCATTAACATTCAAAAAGGTTTTATAAAATTCAAAAAGTAATTCATATAAAACTTAAAAAAATGTAATATAAAAATTCAAGAAAAGTTAATGTGAAACTTAAAAAAGTTTAATATAAAATTAAAAGTAAAAATAACAAAAACTGAGTGAAAAAGAAAAAGTATTTAAAAAGGTTTAGTAAGACATTATTTGCTGGCTTTGTTATGGGTCAGAGAGTACAATAAGTCGGAAATGAAAAATTTCCAGAATCAAATAACACTGGTCGTTGATATCAAGATGGTTTTGTAATTTTTGCCCTTCTTTTTAAAACACGTCTGACAAGTTTGCCCTGTTTATCCAATATTCCTGCCATGAATCATAAATTTTTAGATAGATAGCGAGAAACGAGTAAGTTTGCAACACGCCTCGCAAAGTACCAAAGAAATTCATAATGCAATTTTGATCCGTTCAAATTTCATGTAATTTAAATGAAATAACTAAATAATTAAACTTTCTTTTGTGTACTTTTGAAGTGTATTATTTCCGCTGTCTATCTTTAGTATCATTTTTTTACTTCTAATTTTATTTGCTATTAAATTTTATAAACAAGTTATTGAAGTTTAAAAAAAGTTTATAAAAGTGAACGGTCATCAGGTTTCAAAAGTTCAAACCATCCAAATATTGGATTACACTGTAATTTTCTGCATCGTAAATATAATATTCTTTCAAATTAGTAATAAAGTAAAATTCATTTTCGAAAAAAGTTAGTCAAACGAAAATGATTCAATTTTTAAAGACATTTAATATTTGTTTCAAGTTAAATTGGCAAAAGCGAACAATTTTACACTTGAAATAGACACATCCCGGAGAAAAAAGCGAGATTGCAAGCAATTTTCAATTTTTCTTAAACTACTCTAATATATCACGTCAAGTTTCTGGTTTCAAACAATACTTAAAATTCTCTTACGATTCAATCGTAAAACACACTTTTTTATCACTCCAAAATATCTATCAATACTTTTTATTTAACGAAAAATTCTGATACAATTTTCTTAGCTGAGTACATGAAACTTAACATGTGCAACTTTTTATAGTTATATAAATTGTTTCTACTTTTTTGTGAGGAAAAAATCAGAGTCACCACCGTTGCTTGAAAAAATTCCTGTCTTGCGTGCATAAAAGTAAATTGTTCTTGACATAATAGCGACAAAAAAAGGGCCACCTCTCTTTGATTTTCACTTGAATATAGCTGACGTGGTTGTCTCCGGCGAAGAAAATAATGTATAACGTGTTTTCGTGGGGAATGAACCTACGCACACCTGCAACAACCAAAGCGATAAATGTCACCGAAACTTACTTTTGGAATGTTTCCAGAAGATTTCTTAACTGCACTTACAATGCATAAACTTTTAACGTTTTCGTGTCATCACTTATAGGTCATATTAAACCAGACGAGATTTTATTGGGGGACTGAAAGTTTCAGATAAAATTATTTGTTATTTAACTTGCAGAAATAAAATTTGGTTGAACATTAATTAATTTAACACGTTTTTTCTTGACTTAAAAATGCATAGTTTAGTAACACGATGTTGGAATTTAATTGCCTTTTTAATTTCTCCCATCAACATAATTTAAAAAAACAAAAAACAAATATTGCGTTGAAAACTCTCAAAGTGATGGATATTTAAGTATTTTGCTCGCAAATTTCACCGGATAAAACAGTTAAAATATAATGAAAAAAGTTTGAAACGCCTCATCTCAACGAACAACGATATTTTCTTTTCACAAGAATTTAAATTAACTCAATTGCATATCTATTTTCAAGCCGACATTTTGTTTGCCATCGTCTTGGATTTCTTAGTTTAACTTTCAATTAAAATTTCGGTTTTGTCCTCTCAAATCTTTTATTTTACTGTAACCTTATATTAAATATTTAGAAATGTTATTCAAATTTTATTTACATTTAACTCTGAAAAAATCAATTTCCAATATTTTTTATTAAACTGATCTAGTCAACATAATAACTAAATTTTTAATTACAAAAAAAGACATGTATATTATACATTTTCGTCTCAAGTTATTTACGGTATTGTTTGGAACAAGTGAGACGAAAATAGCGGTCTTCCCACAAAAATGAAAAATAATAAACATTTTAAAATAAAAAAAGTTAATGACTATTAAATTAGACCTTATAAAATTGTTCATTTAACGTAATTGGTCCAATTTAATATTTAAAGGTACTTAATCCGTTCGTCAATTAAAATGTTGTACTTTTAAACGTAATTTTTTTTTGTTTAAATATTTTCAGACCCGATTAGAATTTGAACCAGCGAATTTTTCAGACAAAAAAGGATTGAATATTTTTATAAAACATTTAGGCCGCAAATCGATAATGTTGTCATCTATCAAATGAACTTGCTGGCATTAAGTTATCTACACTTCATTCGTCGGTGGCGACGATAAAGCTATCCTTAATCGAAAACGGATAGTACACGTCGGTTTGCCGGTTACCTTAGTACAACGTTGAATAATTTGGTGGTCGCTCAAGTGAACTTCTCTCGTATACAGCGATTCTACCGAGTATCAAACATCAGATCTTGTTGCTTTAGCAGTCGAAATTGAACCCTTATTTTGCCACTGAATTATGATACCTAGTTCAAGAGAAAGTTTGAACGTTATATTTTCTACAAAGTAAATTCGACGAGGAAAGACATTTTCCAATATGTAACTGAAAACCACGTATCAAATACTCGCTTCACATATATATAATAAAATATGTCAATTATCATCATTATGTCTCATGTTCAATTTGACATTAATGCACACAATGATCTAATGAAACGGATCATTGATTACTAATTGTGTATACATATTTTCAGTTTGCATCACATTTAGCATTTATTTCACTCCATCAGTGTCAAAAATAAAAATTAAATTCACTTTTCAAAATGAAATGGTAATAAAATGTATACAAAAAACATATTATTCCACTTTACGACCAAGTTGTGGGAGCTATTAAAATTTCGCAAACACTGGTATCAATAAATTTTCTGCGAATAAATTGCGACAGTCTTTTTCTGCATAAACTTTTAAAATCCATTAAAATTAGTGTAGTGCTTTTTACAATTTGCAGAGCTTTTTATGTTATTAACGGAGCTGGCAGTGTGAGTCAATATATTCTACACCGCAAAGTTTTACGTGTCAAATTATTAAATTATTATAAAAAAAGGGAGAGAAAAAATTTTCTTTACAAGAATAACATAACAAATAATGCTATAATTTAATTTAAATGTCCAAGCAAAAGGTTCTCTCATCTGTAAAATGAATTTTAAGTGACTCTTGAAGTTAATTGGACGTTTTTTTTTGTTCAAGTGAAGCGCCACAAAATATCGTTGAAACAATCAACAGTATTATTTTCAGCTTGGAAAATTGAAACAAACCAATGGAAAGTAATTGAGAGGAAGGAGAAAAGTTTAAAATAAAAATATAACAAAAGTGCGATGAAGATTGAGCAGACAAACTTTCGGGCATCGAGTTACGAAAAGTTTTGTCGTCAGAGAGCGCTCGAGCAAATGCAATTCGACGGAAGTACTTGTGCATTTTTACAATACTTTTTGGTTTGAAGGCGCATATGCCAGAGGGTTTTTTTTTCTTTTCATAACCTTTGCGCGAAATTGTGTACGTCAAGGAATAACGGAAAGTCGGGTTTTCGAATTTCCAAAATAACGAATGAACTTTTCAAGTTATTCGATATATAAACATTATTCCGACTTTCTTATTTCATTGTAAAAACAAATATGAGAAACTGTGAAGAGATGTTTAAGTTTTATCTGTTGTTAAGTATATATTTTGTATTAGCTTTTCACTTGAAAATCAATACTTGTGGACATTTAATTTTAATTGAAAAAAAAATAATTTAAGGTAGAACATCCGTGTACAATGATAAAAAATCCTAGCTTGAAACAATTTTTTTTTTTCATAGAAATTTATGTTTTAAGTTAATATTTATTATATACTTGATTGACTTAACTCTCATACTTCATGTTTATGCAAAAAAAAGTTCAAAAAATAAGTCAATTTGTTATTTTAAAGCCTAATGAAAAATTGGCTATTTTTAATCATCACTTTTAACTGAACGCTTTTTTAATTTGCAATAAAATTAAGTTTTAAATACAAATGTTCTTCGTGAAAAATGAATAGGGATATCCATTGGAAAATTTGAAAATTTTAAAAAAAACTATTATTTATGTAAATAAATCAAATTATTAAAGACAATAACGCGATTTTAACACATAAAAATGTCGTTCAATTCAATTTATCTCTAAAACTATTATTTTTAAAATTTTCTACACAAACCATTTTGAATTTTCAATTTTCATTAAAAAAACGCGAAAAAAACGGGACAACCGCTAATTGATGCAGTTTTTTTAATTATTAACAATGCATTTGTTAATAACAAATATCAATATTTTATTATTGGAAAACATTCTGTAAATGCTGTTCAATGAAATGTATACTTGCTAAAATTATTGAATTTATACATTGTTAGTTAGTTTACTTCAAAATTAGATCCAAAATAGGTCGCACAAATAACCTACAAGTTAGCTTAGTTGCACATTTACAATAGATTTTCCAATATATAACCTAAAAGTGAGGTTCAATTTTAATTGCTAACTTTTTCAATACTCTCTTTTTACTAACTGGCTCAATATGTGAAAATGGCTTTTTATAGCTTATTAGATTCGTTTAATAAATTAGACTTAATTTTATGAAAAACTATCGACATGTAATAAACTGTACGTATAGTTAAACACATAGCCGCCAGGTGGCGGAGTTTCGGAGACATTCTAGAGTCACCCTAGATTGACTTTAAGACATACACTCATATAGCTTTTTTAGAACTTAATATTAAACACAATCATACAAACGCTGTAAAAACGTTAAAATAAAAGCTCAGAAAATGATAATTAAACCGCTATAAACTTCTATAGAACGTTTAAGATATTTCAAAATGTTCGGTCATAAGTTTTTAAAACTTCTTGGTGAACGTTTTCTTATCGTTTTTCAAACGTTTTTTTGAATGTTTAGAAAAGTATTTTTGAAAAATTACAAAAAATGTCTTTAGTATTAGTCTTTGAGTATTTTCCAATATACATTTATTATAAGTCAACTGAACTTTTAAAAAACGGTTGTAACATATCATAATTCAAAATTTTTAAATCATTTTCCAAATGAAAGAAAAAATGTTAAAATAAAAAAAATTGAAATTTTATTAACTAAATAGATGTGAAAAAAATATAAAACATTTTAAATAATTATCTAAAAAACAATATTGTGTTAATTATTTTTATGATCTTTATAGTGATCTTTTCATTATTATTTACATTTTTTCCTTTATCATTTTATGTAAACACATGATTCATTAATTTTGTGAAAATCCATGTTAATGCTGATTGAGTAAAACTAATTTTCTAAGTCAGAGATTTATATTGGTAAAAATTATCAAAGTAGATTTTATGGCGTTTCGTTTCGTGATTACCCTTTAAGG
>JABFPM010005504.1:0-11177 GCA_022817325.1 Idris sp. 1 HC-2018 | reverse complement strand
ATTAAAAAAAATGAATTATTAGGATTATGTATATGGACAATATAAGATATATGGAATATATAGGATTAAATATATAAGACAAAAGAACAAAACAACTTTCTTTCAACGGCATTTAACTTTCACTGACTAGCACACACTCTCGCCAGCACTTCTTCCCTCTCCATACCTACCACTGCGCCACCTACAACTACATGCCGCGATGATTCAAAATAAAAACTCATTCCACATATATTTGGATATTAATATCGATGCGTTGATTGATTTATACTTAATTAAAAATACGTTATATGTAAATAACAATTGAACGTCACGTTTTTCAATAATTATGTTTTGCTTTTCTGTACACAGGTTTTATGGATTTGAATATCTAAATGTAAATTCAAATTTGCAATACGATAGCATCGGATTTTGACCAATCATTGGGACTTATGCAATGAAAATCATTAATATACACGTGTAATTTTACGCTTTGATTGGATACGCGATAATTGGTGCAAATTCATTTTCCTGAAAATTGATCCGCACATTTTGAAAATTCCATAAAAACTTAGTGCATAAAATATATGATTTTCGGCTTTCGTATTATATTTCATTCACAAAGAACTCGTTTTCTGTATGGATCTGTGAATTTTACATACTAGAATCTATTTATTTCTGCGTAGTCCAAACATTGGTAAGATTTCCTTTTATCGTGCACCATTGCAAGTGTCCTTTAGTAAACATACTCTTCACGCGTAATACAACCTTTTGTAGATTCTCTGACACAAGTCTTTTCTGCTGCGGATAATTTATTCACACCATTCTCAGGATATACAATGCGGGTGTCGATAACACACACTTAAAATCAAAACTTTTTTGTTATCAGTGGTCAAAATTCATGATAATCTGATTTTTCTTTCAAAAATATATTAAACAAAATGAAGTTTAGATTGAAATTATACGCTTTATTAAATGTTACTGAATGTAATATAATTAAATTTAATTATTAATAATGATAAAAAGCTTTGCACGAAAAAAAGAAAATTCATATTAAATTTATTCATTCACAGAAGCTTTTGATGATACAATTAATTAAAAATTATTAAAAAAAATGTGAAAGCAATATTCTTTATTACTTTTTTTTAATATATGAATAGTTACTGGTTCTATGCGATTTATTCGCCATGTTCTTACAATGCTAAGAACATTATTTTAATTGTAATATCATTGCAATATGTTTTTTTATTTTTGTTTCTTTGTTCTTATACTTATAGATAAGAACATTTTTTTTCTGAAGTTGCTATTTTGCAACTATTTTTTTTTAACTTTTCAACACAAGTCATTATTTAAGTTTAGATTTTATTAATACTAAATCCATATTGTGTCCATACTCTTTTGAGAAAACGGATTAAGTATGAATGAAGTCTAGCGAATTATATTTATTCAGACTGTTTTATATACCGATTCCAAACTATATCCAGACTCATTTTCTTGTTTTTAAATAAGTCTGGATATAGTTTGAAACGGCAATCTCAAGCTGGCGGACAAAAATCAGTGGAATCAAGAAAACATTTTTGTGAAATATATTACTTAATTTTTGCTAATTTTACCATAAAAACAAAAGTTATTATCATTAGCGGAATCTTAAATATAATAATTCCGCTAGCTTGATATTCAAGCTAGCGGAATAACTTTTTATTATTAAAAAAAACCTACATTATTCATTTTTTTAATAGTCAAAATTTATTTGAACCTAGATATTAATTAAGATTATAGGACTTTTTGATTAAATTGGCGGAATCATTAAAGAAATTTTAAAAATAATAGATATTATTTATAATATTAAATGTTAATTAAAAAAAATATGAATTAATAAAATCAATTTTAATCAAAAGTTTATTATATAAATATATATTTTTTTAATTAACATTTAATACTATAAAAATTATCTATTACTTTAAAAATTTCCTTAATGATTCCGCCAACTTTATCAAAAAGTCTTATAATCTTAATTAATATTATACGTTTAAATAAATTTTGACTATTAAAAAAAAAGAATAATGTACGTTTTTTTTAATAATAAAAAGTGATTATGTCTGCTTAAATCAAGCTGACGGAATCACACAAATTTTCAGGGTTCTACCAGCTTGAATATTAAGCTAGCGGAATTATTATATTTAAGGTTCCGCTAATGGTAATAATTTTTTTTTGCGGTAAAAACTTAGCAAAAATTAAGTAATATATTGCACAACAATTTTTTCTTGATTCCGCTGACTTTGGTCCGCCAGCTTGAGATTGCCTTTTGGGACAGAGTCTTGATCCAGAATTATTCATACTAGTTTTGCCAGACTGTATCCAGACTTTATCCATATTGTATCCAGACTTATTCCAGACTTACTCTAGACTAAGTCCAGACTGTTATCCATACTCGGTCCATATCACATCCAGACCATTCTTTTGTATGCGGGGTATATTTGTGAGTAAAATTTATTTATATTCAAAATCATTTTAATAATTGCAGACAAATTAAGCAAGCCATGTAATTCAATATTTCGTATAAAATGTATTGCAAATATTATTCTATTTTTAAAATTTTTCAATTTATCAGTGAATTCATTTTTAATATCAATATAAATTATTGTAAAAAAATGACTAATTATACACTAGAATTTTCACATCTAATTTTAATGAACCAATTGAAAGGTTTGTGTCTCTTTAAGTTATTGAGTTTATTAAAATCCTTTTTTTCAACTAGTTCAATAAAATCTGCATATTAAGATTAAACTGAGTGTCAGATAAATAGAATATTTCGTTCTTACATTTCATGCGAATGAGAACTGGAAGACTCCTGGTTTCCCCAACGGTATTCGTTACGAGACAGGTGTATTCTCCAGAGTGAGACAGGTTCAAAACTCTCAGTGTCAGTGTGCTGGCAGATATTAGAACCCCTGCCGAGATATTGTGATCCAGCCGAACGTTCTAAAACACCAATAAGCACGTAGTTTCAGTTAGTTTATAAGATGATACATTTCACAAATGATAACGATCTTATTTACCGTTCTGCAGTTTATCATATATTTTGATTTCGAGTAGTAGATGAATTTCTCAATTGTAAACTTGCAACTGTCTTAGAAAACTTTTATTCATTAAAAAAAAAAAAAAAGTAATGTTTATATTAGGGCTTAGAATTGTATATATTAATTTTTTATTATTACATAATAATAGTTAATATTATACTTTTATTTTGACAATGATGAATACCCAAATTAATAGATCCATCTTGATGTAATATAAATCATATTTAACATTCATTTGCATAAATGTCATCTATCAAGATTTACATAGAATTACATTTTTCTGTATAATCTGACTGGGTTATTTGCATACGCAAAATACAACTATAATAAAAAATTTGACAACTACCTTATTGAATTTTTCAGCTTCAAATTTTAGCTTACAACAGCTGTCGAGAACTGCTAATAAAATACCCTTATTACTCTCGTAAAATGTTCTCAATAAACAAAGCAGAGCGTATATGTTTAATTAAAGTATGAGTAAACATACGAACATTAGTTTAATAATATATTCATTAAATATATATAATAATATTATAAAAAAAGTAATATTTAAAGAAGCAAAGAGAATAAATTAGTTTTTACATCATAAAATCGTATTAAGATTTGTTGATAAACGTGTACATAATTTGTTGAATCTTCCGTATTCAGTAAAAATCTAAAGACTTTTTGGTTAACAAAGTATTTTACGTCTTTTTCTAAAGACCCAAATAAAAAAAGGCAAAAGAGAAAGACTTTAGCATTGTTTATTCTGCGGAGTTTGAATTTTAATAGCATGAATTATGTGTACTTACCCGCATAAAAACGAAACTATTAATGCTTAGCAAAGCAGAATATCTTGTGCAAATTAAAATAAAGGTAAAAGAAACAACTATAAAGCTTTCACAAAAATTTTACATCCATGTTTTTGTATTGTAAAAAAAAATATTGCGATAGGCAGACATCATGCACTAATAACTGAAAAAAAAACATCAGATGAACTATATTTGTTACTTAAAATGAAGTTTGTTCCATTGAATAAAAACATTTCAAAAAATGTTAAATTATCCAGGCAAAATGTTTGGCTTTTGAGCTGTCGTTGATGTTTGAAGTTGAATCAAAATTAAAATAAACATGGAGGTTTTTTTCTCAAAATGAGCACAAAAATTTCATTAGCTGAAAATAGTTTGAAACCCCGAAAGCAAATTTGCTTTAAAGATATACACGTTGCTAGTTTTTTTTGTGGCAAAAAATGAGAGTGGGTATAAGCAATAGAAAATACGTAACTGCGCAGCATTATCAGGATTTTCGACGGTATTTGCACTTGAGGCTAGCAAATTCGAAATGGTTGTTTCATGTTTTCCGAGCTTTAACCCTAAGTTTCGTCAAAGGGCGTGGTAATTCGTCCAAGATTTCAATAAAAAGACAATGACAGCATAAATTTGTTTTTTTACAAACTCGCTAAATTTGAAAAAGCTAAAACCTCTCATTTGTAGATTCTCAGAGCAAGGTTTTTAATCTTCTGTTTGGTTTTTAATTATACCCGCACAATTGTGTGGAATAATTGCAGAATTTTGAGATGGTAATTACTAGTTTATTTTAGATAATGAAAATTATTGAAATAACTGTTGCTGTTGTATATAATGACAGTAGAAATAAGATAGTAGGCGTTGTTCCAGAGAATGATTGGATTCGCACAATTACATTAAGCTGAAGAAATTACACAATGCAAGAGAGAAATATACTGCTAGAATTGCTAACCAAATGTCTAAATAGGGGATGGCAATAAGCAGATTGCAGGGTTAATTACGTTGTATGTTACCAAAGCAATATAGATAGTCAACTGCTGTGTCTATTACACGTTCAGTTATCTCTGGCAACTGCATTGTAAGATTAGAATAATTCATGATTTGTCATAATTGATCCCTGGATATTTTTTCTAAAATTTCGATTCAAGTCATTCAAAATAAAGAAAATATCTTCTCAGATCCCAAATTCTATATAGAATAAGTTGGAAAACCCGTGAATAAGGACAGTAAATCCTAGCCTGAAATGAATGTTATTTTTTCATAGAAATTTATAAATTAAGTTAATGTTTTTTTCTTGTCTTTTTTTTAATGTTAATGTGATCATTTAAATTTATTTTTCTTAAAAAAGATTTTTATGTACTGAAAAATCAATTTGATTGCAAATCAAAAAAATGACAGGTCAATAATGATTGAAAACAGTCAATTTTGTATGAAGCCATAAGTTAACTAATTGACATATTTTTTGGATAAACATGAAATATGAGAGTTCATTTAATCAGGTGTATTATAAACACTAACTAAAATTATAAATTACAATGGAAAAATATCATTTGTTTCAAGCTAGGATTTTCTGTTCTTGTTCACAGATTTTCCGATTTAAATTGTATTTATTTCTGTATACATTCATCAATTTATTAAATAAACTCGAAGCTTTTACTTACAACATGTTAATTAATTGATATTTGTAATAAATATCAGCATTTCAAATTACTTGATCCTTTATTTATTTAAGACTAACGTTACCCTTGAACTTCCATTGCTTGGTTAGAAATTCAAAACGTTTTCACTTTGACTGAACTAACATTTAATAAATTATGTTTGGATTCCCATGATGAACTATAAATACAAATTCGACCTTGCGTACACATATTACAGCTCTGTTTTGCAAAGTAGAAATTGATATTGTAACGACTCCAAATTGGATCGTTACACATAAACAATCATTAAACTTAGGTTATACAAAGATGTTTATACTTAGATTCCAACTGCATGTTCTATAAATATTGATTAAGAGGCCATCAAACTAGGGTATTTCAGCTACTATGTATTATAATTAACAACTTGATGTCTTTGAAAATTAAATTATTATTATTGTAAGTTATTTTTGTACGTTACAACAATTGTAATACATCAAATTAATGAGAAACAGTTAAGATGAAAAAGTCGACTAATGGTTTCAGAAACTATTTGATCAATAAATGTTTATTATTTCAACTTAGTATCTTAAGTGTTCCATAAAATGTCGATTTATGGCAAAAGGTTAGTGATCATACAATTTAATATTGAACGAATGTAGGGTATAAAATATAATTTGTTTATCAAGAAATTTTGCATCAGTACATATTTGCGTTACTTTTTTTTGTTTCAGATTTTGCTAACGATATCTCAGTTCATTAATCTTGTAATGGGCGACCCGTAAAACTTGCAACACTTCGAAGTAGGTAATTCTAAAGTAGAATAATAATTTGAAAGAAAAATGTACAAACGCCAGTTTTATTATGCAATGAATAAATCAAATCATTAACATCAAAAACATCGTCAATCACGCATTTTGCAAGTCAAGCAAACTGCTTTACAATCATAATTTTTTATTAGCAAATCAGAGAATACCGCGAGCGTTTTTTCTATCAAATTTAGTGGCAAAAAACACTCGGTAACAAAATTTTGTACGGCAATATTTGTGCATTTTGTGCAATGAATTTTCGTGCACTTCTGCCGCGGAACTAATAAAATTGGCTCGTCACAGGGATAGAAAAAAATCCGGTTACCAACGAAAAATGAAAAACAGATGTTTTTCAATATTCGTCGGTGGTTCTTTGCAAATTTGTTGCACGAACGAGATTGCATTTTCGTTGACTCGCATGACTCAGTCAAGTTATCTCTCAGTTTAATACGCAAAAAGTGCAGTTGAATTTTTGTTTCAAATATAACGAACAAAAAATACAAAAGGAAAGGTTGGCGATGCAAATTAAAATACATGCATGTTGTTTGTCCAAGTTTCCAATACTCGAATCCCTTCTGATTTGCTGTATGGAAATAATTGACTATCGACAAGCCACTGTCTTCAACAGCAGTACGCCTTGTCGGATCTCAGCTCAAATTGATGAAACCCAAACGAGAAGTCGCTTTTGAATATTAGAACGAACATGTTTTCCAATGAAAAATGGATCATTGGATTTAGACTGTGAAAAAAGTATATAGGTATTATGACAAATAGCGCCAAGATGATTTTCAAAAAAGTGTGGCAGGGCAATTTTGATCTTTTAATTATATTTGCTGTGTAGAGGAGGTGAAAAGATAAAAAAACTCAATTTTTCTTGAAAAATGTGGCAAAACAATAGACACAAACAATGCTATTGTGAAGTGTTCATGTAAGGTGTAAACGAAAAAAAAAACGATTTAATGAATTATTATGTGAACGGGAATATTTTGTCTTATTGTTTACATACGAGTGCTTTCTAATTTACTCTTGTAAATTTGAATGATTGCGCAAACTTCTTATACATGCGTAGCACTTCTATAAATATTAGCAATGAAAAATATGAAAAGTTTATAAATTATAATTATAATTACATAAATATCAGTCTAATACAAAAAGTATTTCAAAAAATGTTAAATTTGTAAAATGTATATAATTTTTAATGAATTTTTGTATGATAATTAATACCAATTAACAAGAATATTTGAGAAATAATTTCTTGAAGATAAAAATAAAAAAAGTTTTTTCAAATTTGCATCAAAAAAGTAGATTGCTGTGAGTACAAGGTGCAAACAAAAAGAACTAAGACGCGGTAATTATGTAAATACGATAGTTATTTTTCGAATATGAGAGAGCGGTGTAAAACGAGGGAGCTACAAAGTGTCGCGCTGTTAAGAAAATACGAATATCATTACGAGCGTGTATCATCAGAGACGACAAGCGCGATGATGCCAGTGAAATCAATGTCGACTACATTAAACGTCGCCGTAGTCGTGCGCAGTAAGGATAGTATAATGTATTTGTAGTCTGGCGGCTGCGAATTTGAATAATGGAGCCGCATAATGGATGGCACGTCGAGTGGGTACGTATTGCTGCTCTTGGTCGCGCACGTGAACCCCGTCCAACGGAAATAAAACGCAGGGATGGCATCACAGTTTCGCGAGCACAAATATGCGTTATTTTGTAAAGTGGAACACTGCCTGACATTATGCAGGATATATTATCGTGAGACTTCAAAAAAGAAAGAGCGACGAGCGTGTGGCAGAAACAACAAAAAAGAACACACATGCCAATTAGCTTGTGACACAAATTTATATCGCATTTTGCTTTTCATATTATTCGATGAACATTAGTCAATATTAGACTTTGACATGATGCTCTAACCGAAGACGTCGAGGTAATTTGCATTAAGGGACGAAAATCTCGTGTCGTGAAATATTAGTAAATCTCGGACACGATATTACACTTTTTTCGATCAAGTACAGTGAGATAAATGTCCATCATTTATATTGCAAAATAAACAATGATTTAGGGGAAAAATATTTAGCAAAAACTTTGTATGAAAAAGCATTTTTTAGATTTTTTTAATAATAAATAGGGTAGTTGATCCAATGATTTTTTAAATAATTTTTCCACCTAATTATTAATGAACATGAATAATTTGTTTTAAAAAATCATAATAATAAAGTGAAAAGAAATTTGTTTATACATTAAAGTTTAAAAAATATATGTTTTTAATATTTATTTATACTATATATTCAATAAAAATTAGTTCTAAATACAGGTGCCAGATTGCACCAATGAATGAACACCTAAATTTTGGCATTTATAATTTTAAAATGTTCTTAGCTTATAGAATATTGTATTCAATTAGATACAATTGTTAAAAATATTTATTTTTTGTTGCAATTTTATTTTATTAATACTTTTTATTGATAATGATCATTCACTGGTACATTTACCCAATAAGCGGAGGTTTATTTTTTTTGGTACAAAAATGACATTGAAATTCAAATACATTATCACTTTTGTTCTAAATAATTTCACTACAAACACACGTAATTCAGTTAAATTGAGTTTTGATAGTTGGGTTTTGGGTTTCATTGATCGAATTCAGCAGTCCACACTTTAACCGTATGTATCGGAATCTTATCAGATCCAACTTATTGCGATTGTACAGATGAGATGGTTTCAAGATTGATAAAACCCATAGCTAACTCACTTAGTAACACGATAAAGTCAAACATCTTGTAATTGAACTAGCTATAATATTAATTACATCTATTTTACATAAGTTAAGCCTAATTGAGTTTCGAGATTATCTATTCTATGATAATTGCTCTTCATTGCATTTTCATTGTATAATTAATTTTGACATTTCATATCTGCATTGAATATGCGCAAACGTAATTATGCAATCAAATTAACCTTATTTTTATCTCGATTTTTTTTATACAAATAAAAAAATATTTTATATTTATTCATAATACAATTAAGTAGTAATATGATCTTACAATATTTTTTTTCTGTGTAGAGAACCAATAATTTACGAAATTAGACATTATTTGAAAGTAACTGTTGCAAAAAGATAAAATAATTATATGGAGGAACAAAACTTTCTGAAAAATAAGAAAAAAACATTTGAAATAATCATACGCCCGCAATGTTAAAATGAAAAGGAACGTCCTTTGACGTTTACGCTTCATTAATATTGAATTTCCGGTGGCGTGGCCACACAGCAGTGCAACTCTGGTCAAAACTTTTATTTCGTGATAGATAATACACAAACACGTTTATACATGTTGAATCTCTTGATTCAAAAACACAGCATATCTCTCCTTTGTACACCGTGCACGTTCTAAAAGGCGAGCACCGCGGCCATTTATTATAGTAAAATAATACTTTTAATGGGAAAACTTGTTCTCTAGTTATCGAAGTGCGGATTAAAGAAAAGAAAATGAAAGAGAGAAAAAAGTATTACGAGGGTCGAATTGATCATCCTGGAGTGCAAAGTCGAAAGAGAAATGGAACTTTGTCGAAGCTCGCGGCACTGCGTCTTCATTGATTTGACTTTCGCGGTGGAGATACTTGAATTAAAGCTACTGCAAATTATGATTATAATAATAAGCATTTGCAATCTGTCGTCCAAATTTAAAACAGTTTTGCCCTGCAAATGAAATTGAGCAGAAACGGCAAATTTTCTGCTTGCATCAATTCTACGAATTTTCCATAATTTAATATAGAGCAATTATTATGGTACAAATGTCAGAGCAACGAACTGTGATTTTGGAAGCTGCTTTAATTACGCGTATTCTAAATTCTTCCAATCATTTTCGGTCTTTGCTCTTGAAGAACGCAAAAAATTTCATTTTACTTTCATCTGCAACGAGACTTTTATCACACTATTTCCTTTAAAGACATTTCATTTAATTAATAATTATCATTAAACATTTAATTTGCTTAATGATAATATTCAGGTGATATCTAACTTTTTTGAAATTCATATCGATAGTGTTATAATATTACTTTGAATTTGATTTCCAAACATCAATAATATATAGGCTGTGACACAGAAAATCTAAAATATTTGGGTTTCATTTTGGCATCTATATATTTTAACATGGAAAAGTTTTAATAAAATAATGATTTTTAATGATTTTTTTTTTTTTTTGAAAGTTTGTTTGTTTGTTCGTTTATTCAAAAAGAAAAATAGTAATAGAATAGGGTTATACTACTAATTACAAGTAATCGACTAGTAGGCGCTCGTAGAGTGATACAAATTATGTACAAAAGGTAACTCTCAAAAGCAATGACAATGTTCAATGATACAAATTTACAATACAATATCTTTTTGTAATAAAAAAGCATAAAGTTTTCGTTTAAAAATAGGGAGACTGTTAGCAGTTTGTATCTCCAGTAGTAGTCGGTTCCAAAGATTTGGTCCCAAGTAACTGAAAGATTTTTGATAACTGCTCAGGTGTGCGCGAAAAATGGAGTACATGCGATAAATTCTACGCAATATATAATTGTGCGGATATTCAGTTTCTCTGTTAAATATATTGGAGCTACATTACTCCTAATTTGGTACATCAGAGTTCCAAGAAGCCCAACCAGCCCAAAATAGTAAAATAAAGAGTTATTTGCGTATTTCTTCTTATCTTGAAAATGAACCTAATTCACGCATTAAGGGCACGTTGAAGAACAAGATCGTTTTCTACTGTGTTTCCTAGTAATAGGCTAGAGTACAGTAATCAGTATAAAGTATAACTATTGCGGAGATTAGGCGTAATCTGACCTCGAAAGACAGAGAATGATCGAAACCACGAAACCGTTTCAAACAAATAAAAATTTTGCGAC
>JABFPM010005503.1:0-11177 GCA_022817325.1 Idris sp. 1 HC-2018 | reverse complement strand
AATAAGTTCTAATATCGAGATTCTTTTTTAAATTCATTTCGTAATTATGTATTGTGATTATTTATGAAGATGAAATTGACATTGACATTTTTATACAAGTTTGAATTAACTATTAATAATTAAATATAATAATTAACTATTTAAAAAATATAAGTATTAAGAGAAGATGTTATACAGAAATAAAAATATATAATAAATTAATATTTCTTGAACATTTTTTGAGTGAATTTAGAATCAATATTTAAAAAAACTGATTTTTGTGGTAATATCAATTAATGTAAATTCCTCGATAATTATTTCAGGATACATGATTCACGAATCTGCAGTGTGGAGTTCTGTTCACAAATTATGGTTCTTTTTACCACGTAGATGTTCACCCAATAAATACGATGATGAAACGGATGAAATGAATAGCTGCAATATAATGATAACAGCAGACGAAAATTTTACAACAATTAAGGTATAAAAATAATTTCCAAATATAAATAAGAAAATTGTCTGAAAACCAAAACGTTGCTGATATTATTTCTTTTTTATGTAAATTTCCCTTTATTATCACTTAAAAAAACTGAATCAGCAAAAAATGTTTGCAACAAGAATTCCAAAAATAGGCTGACTCATATTTTAGTTTAAAATTCGTATAAAAATACTGTGTTTCGTGCCAAGGCCATTCTGACCTGAAATGCATTTTTACTGATCTGAAGATTTCATTTGTCTAAATTGTTTAGTTTAAATAAAGATAGTAATATAATTTTTTATTTTGAATTTTGTACACTTATAGGTGAAAACCATTGGAAATTTAATAAAAGTTCGAGGTTTTTCGAGTTTCAAGTTCCTACCAGGATCTGAGGATACCATTATAGTTGCTTTAAAAACAGAAGAACACGAGGGAGAAACAGCCACGTACATTATGGCATTTCATATAGATGGCAGTATATTAATGCCTGAGCTAAAAATTATAGATAAAAAATTCGAAGGTCTTGAATTTGTATGACGTTTGATTGCTTCTATATATATATATATATTTGTACATAACTATATTTTGATATGATTTTATCTTAACTGATCAATCTATTAAATTTTTTAGATAGCTGAATAATGCATATTTTATCAAAAAATACATTATAATTCTTCTTATGTGTACAAACTATTTGTAATTACAAAATTAAACTCTTTCATTTTGTAAACAGTTAATCAAATATTCAGGATGGCTTGTCACATTTATTAATAACCAAAAATGAATTCTATAAATGCATAAAGTAAAGGGTCGATCGATCAGATTTGCTCTTTGATGCATTAGTAATTTCCTTCACACAAAGTAATTCTTTTTTTACTTTCACAAAGGAAATGACTGCAGTTTTATTGAAAACAAGCTTCATCTAATTTAAACTTTTTAATTCCTATTAAATTTGATTGATTCTTTCAGCATGTTATAAATGATTGCCATTTTATCGATCCCCAGTCGAGCCATCTTAAATAGACTGGTTATTTCAAGTGCATATTGTATATGTTATATGTCAATATTTTGTATTCTTACAAAATGACTGTAAATAATTGTAATTATATATAAAAAAAGTGTCAGTTCTTAATTATAACACTTAGGTCATTTAAAATAAAATTGTTAATCAAATTTTTTCCTTGGTCATTATTAGTAGTGGTCAAATTGCTGTGATCGTTAAATAAATCTGTTATATATTATAAAGTTATGTCAATATCCCCGGAATAAGTGACGTAAAATACAGTTTCACTTTCAGGGCCAAGTTTTAGTATTTCTAGACTGAAATCAATAAAATTGAGAAGGATAACAGTGTGGCGGCAGCACAGCTCTTCGCATAAGGGTTAGTCAACTCCGCGTGTTACGACAGTGCGGAGCCAGAATTATGAATACGTTTTAATTTTTGTTCGATTCTTTATATTTATGTATAATTGATTGATTTCACTTTCAATGAAACTTGAAGTTCATTCAGTTATATTGAGTTTTATATTTAACGATTAACTTATAATTGAAATCAAAAGTTTTTCTTTATCAACGAAAATTTTATTATAAACAAATTGTATAAGAATTTTCGTTAAGAATAATTGAAGGACATGATAGCTTCATTGTTAGAAAAAAATTGAATACAAAATATAAATTGCAAATTATTTGAGGATTTAAAAGCCATTTTTATTCAATTTGCTATTTTCAAAAGCTGCAATCTACTGTAAGCTCCTTCGATTGCATAACTTGCACCAAAACTTGTTAATGTAAGTAATTATGTGTGACAGTTTTTATGATAATTCATTTTAAATATGAAAATTAATTTTTTGTATGGTTTTTATATTTTTATGGAAAAGATTTTTTTTAAATAAAATGTTAATTAGTATTTTATTCAATATTTTTTTTTATTGTTTACTGCAGATGATAGGGTGAGGTTGAAAAAAGTTATGGCAGAACCACCAGATTGGTACGTTGCTAGAGAAGGAATATCACTTCTTTTAAATAATAAAATTGAAGAGGCTGATGATATCTTCAATAAAACGCCGCAAAATTTTCATATTCAAGCTGGAAGGTGTTTTTACATATTTATGGTGGGTATATATAACTTTTTTTTAATTTTTGAGAACTAGATTTGAATTTTAAATTTTAAATAAATAGTTTTTAAACATTTGTTTTCTATAAGTTTGTAAAATTTAGTTTTTGCAGGATAAATTATAATTTTTTTAGAAAACTTATAAATTCTCATAATTTTTTAAAACTTATTACAAAATCTGTAATTAATTGTCAATTTTGGGTAAAATGCTAAGGATATTTTATTTTTAGAATGCACTTATGTCATTTGAAGATGATAAACTGCAACAAGCAACAGGGCTTTTACAGGAAATGGAACAACAATGTGCTGGTGATATTGGCTGGTTGAAATCAGTGAAAACTAAAATGTTTGGACCTACAGATGCAGAAAGTAATGTAAGTTGTTTAAAATTAAGTTAACGTAATAAATTGTATCAGATTTTCTTAATAATTAAGGGTTTATTATTTTTGTGTAAAAAATTAATTCTAGTTTTTGATCGTTTGAACCAGAAAAAACTTCTTATATAGACTCAAGATTAATATTATTCATAAAATTTTGTTGATAAACATTTGTAAAAAACCTTATCCAAGTATAAACTAAATTTAGTTTATCTTTTGATCCTGGACAATTAATATGATATACTTTTTTTAGGAAGAATATGTGAGAACATTAGAACGTCAAGTTACTTTAGCTGATACTCAAGTATGTTCTGCGATTCTGACACTTTTACAACAAGAAATCAGTAGTTACGTGCGAGCTGGATGGATATTAAGAAAAGCTTGGAGAATATATCAACATACTTACAATCAAATTTTACAACTTTATCGACGTACATTTGGATCTAGTCCATCTGGTAATATAGTTCAGCATTTTGTAAATTAAAAAAATATCACAAACTATTGATCAATATTCAAATTTTATTTTAAACTGATCATCTCTAAAGTGGTATCAATAGTTTTTTATTTTTATTTTACTTCTATAATGTTTATATAAAATTATAAATATTTATATAAAATATAAATTATTATACTAGTTAAAAGCCTGGGAAATATTTCTGTCATCCTTTTAAAAAAGAGTGAAAATTATTTTACAAACTTTGAGTTATTGTAAAAATTAATTTTTAACATTTACATGGATATAAATTTTATTTCAAGGATTTCACTCAACTTGTAGCACACCAATAAATGAGACTGCATGCTCAGCTGGTCCGTCCTCTGTAGATTGGTCAGTGCCGTCCTTAACGTCTCAAAATAAAAATTTTGTTGAGAATGATGGAGATTGTAGTAGCACCAGTGATGGTATTTTTTCATCTCGCTCAGGTATAAGAAGATCTTTATCAGTACTTTTTTCGCTGACGGGATTACTTAGTTCAGAACAACATACACCGTAAGTTTAATATTTCTTACAATAACTTTAATATCTTTTACAATATTCAAGTTATAAAATTCCAAATTTTAAAAATATTCAAATAAGTTTTAAACACATTAAAAATGAAAATATACAAGAATTTCACTTGCTATTACTGAACTATTTTGTACATAAAATGTTTGTAGCGTTTAAAAGATGTTGTTTTTAAAGATTCATTGAACCGTCAGAGGTAATACGACTTATGGCTGCGGTGAGTTTTGGGTATGGCATTTTTCAGTTGTGCGTGAGTCTATTGCCACCTTCTTTGCTCAAATTTACTAACTTTTTGGGATTTGAGGGGGAGAGACAAATGGGAGTAGCAGCTCTTATGTATTCAAGACTTGGGAAAGACATGCGAGCACCATTAGCTACGTAAGTAATTTAAAATTTTTTTGTTTGCAGTGATATCTTCACAAAAATACCTAAATTTTGTATCATTTTATTTTAATTTTTCATTCCTGCAGTCTTGCATTGCTATGGTACCATACTATTGTAAAACCATTTTTTGGTTTGGATGGTACAGCCACTAAAACTGGTATTGAATCAGCAAAACAACTCATCGCTGAAAACCAGGAAGAATTTAAAAATGCAGCATTATTTTTGTTTTTTAAAGGACGAATCCATCGATTAGAGGTAAGTTATTATTTTGTCTTTATGTGCACTTTCATAAAGCCTCTTGGATTAATCTATAATATTCGTTTCAGTCGGACATGAGGAGTGCACTAGAGTCATATCAAAGAGCTGTTGAAATGTCTAGACAAAGGGAAGTAAAATTACTTTGTCTACATGAAGTTGCTTGGTGTCATTTGATTTATTTGAATTTTGAAGAAGCAAATAAATCTTTTACTGAATTGCAACATGAGTCTCGATGGTCTGTTTCTTTTTATGCGTATTTATCTGCAGGTAACTAATCAATTATTTAAACATTTAATTTCAGATAATACAAATTATAATTGTTGACGTTATTAAAAATTCAAATTGCATTCATTTAGCAAACATTTTTGATCAAAATATTACTCGCTAAAACTTTATTTCGTATAACAAATTTTATTAGTAGTTAATTTACAAGTAATTTTTTTTTTGTAGAATATAACTATTTTACTGCGAAATTAAGTAATTAGATTTTATATTACATTTCAAACAGAATATTGTATATACAGGTCATGAAATTTGTGATCACTGGAGGATAACTTTGTGCAATGTAATTAATTTTGAATAATATTTTGCAAAATGACTCATTTCAAGAAAAAATAATTTTATTAAACTGTTCATATTTACGCCTAATAAATATGAATAAGTAATAATTAATTGATAATGAATCAATTATTACAAGATCATAATCAAATAAACTGTATTATTTTTTTCAATAAAATCGTCAAACAAAAAGAAATGATTAATCCTATCATTTTAAATTTTACAAACCAGATTAAAACTTAAATACAAAACCGGAAACCAATTCGCATTCTTCGAAATAACATTAACTATTTCGAACTAGACGTCAATAACTATTTTTGTCATGTTAAAATGGATTATAAAGTGAAAATTTTATGTTATAAATAAATCTTGTAATGTACTGCTTGAAAACTAGAAACTAAGAAATCTTGCACAAAGTTACTCCATTTTATTTAAAAAAGTTTTATGAAATAAATTTACATAAATGATCATATTTCAGTGTGCTGTGGTTCAAATGGAAAATTCGAAGAGCTCGCATCAATATACAACAAAATGTCGCATTATGTTGTTGAACCTTCAAAGGAAACTCAACAATTAAATGTATTTATTTCACGAAGATTTCCTAAATTAGTAAATTCTCGTAATGAGAAACCTCATTCGTTTGCGTATTATCGATTATTGGTGTATGAATTACTTTATTTATGGAATGCAATTTCATCATGTACTAGAGAAACAATGCAAAAAATTTTATCAGGTTAGTGTAAAGATATGTTTAGACAATTTTTATTATTTTTAGAAAGAGTTCGCCATAGGGTAACCCAAATTTAAATTTTTAAATAACTTTTTCAGAATGCAGGAATGGACAAAATGAAGAGGAACCAATGGTTGGTTTGCGGAATTTAATTGAAGGTGTTGCACTTTCATATATCGGTGAAAAAAAGGCATCCATCGTATCTTATCGTAATTGCCTTAAACATCGAAAATCTTTTGATTCGAATGATCATCACATAAGTGCATTTGCATATTATGAACTTGGAACATCGCTCTGCAATGACAATGTAATTACGTTTATAATTTATTGGATTTATCAATATTCTGTAAAATAATATTCTTTGTCTTTACAGAAATCTGAAGAAGGAAAAGCTGCTTTGAAGAAAGCTCAAACCCAATATAAAGATTATGATTTTGAAAACCGCCTTAATGTGAAAATCAATATAGCATTAAGAAATTCACGTTAGTTTTATTCAAGAAAGTTACAAGTTTAGTTGAATAAATTATTTTTTTATAATAAATTATAAAATTATAAGCTTATTTATTCCTTTCTCTCTGAATTATTATGTAATATAAAACAATCATTATTATGTTCTGTTTTTGTAAAGTTTATATATACTTTTCATTGAATTTTTTTTTTATTTTAGCGGCTATAATTAATATAATATAAGTTAATTTTTTGGATTTTGTATTTCTTTCAAAGTTGCACCTTTAAAAATTGAACTTTTTACATTTTAGGATGTTTCAGACACTACAAGGAGGTACTGAGGAATTTATAGACATTAGGGTTGCCACCTTGGTCATTTTGACCCGGAGACTCCGAGTTAAATCAAAAACTCATAATAGGTAGTTGTATAAGTGCGAGCGAGAGAGGTCCGATGATCTCCGGGTCAACTGAAGCTAAGAGTTGGCAACCCTAATAGATATAATTTTTAAATCTTCATGTGGACTTAACAGATAAACTTTGAGTAAAAAATTTAAATGGTGCATTTCCAGTAAATTAAAAAATTATATATATAGATAAAATTGACTAAATTATAGTTGACTTACAATAGCTTATATTTTGTGTATATAATTGTAATTACATACTTCAATAGCCAAAATTTGTTCAAAGCTGGAATATTATATTTTTATATTTTTTAAAGTGAAATTTTTTGAAGATAAGTGAAATTCACTGTTCCATTAAGTTTTTTTTTTCATTTTTAGCATATAATATTTTTGGTGATATTCGCTGATGCAAGCAAGTACTTTAGCGTACATCCATATGTCCGATGACTATAGTATGCCCATAGACTTGAATGTAGCAATAAATTACATTTTATGAGGGAGATAAAATGCACGTTATTATCTAAACGGCGACGCCGTCACGAACTTTGTGGTCGACTTTACCTTTCTTTAGTCAAAGTTTTTTGTCATTCACATAATATGTCTTAGCCTAACCTCTGTGTTCTTTTCATTAAAAATCTGAACTTGCTCTCCATACTATACTGTTTGTTGCATTTACATTTTTTTACGTTTATTAGAGAGTCATACGCATTTTTCTTTTTACGCTAAGGATTAAAATATAACGAAAACAAAAAACAAAAATGAAACAGAAATCATGTGTGAATACAGTATGCTTTATATGAAAAATAACTAAAATTAAAAATTTCATCCATTATACATTGAAATTTTGAAGGTTTGCTGCAGAAGTTTTGCTGTTCCCTGTTCAAAAAGCAGAATTCATCTTCTTTAAAAGTTAATCAATTCCCCCTCAAAAATATTTGTTAAGTTAACATTTTCTTAATATTTTTCTGTATATGTTACGCTAATGGCGACGAGAGCGCCGAAAATTGCGGCAAAAATGTGTAACTTTTAGGAATAGGCAAAAAACAATTGAAATTCAAAATAATACAACAGCACAAAGTTTGTAAAAAGTATCAATATTTTATTTATTCATTTTAATGAATATAAATAACCCGTTTTAGTGAATTACTATGTGTTTTATTTGCAATTTACTTCTCAAGAGTTGCAAGAGTAAAAAATGGCGCCAAAATCGCCCATTGCATTGAATTGGCCAAGCGTATAGTGATTTTTTGGTTAAAATTCTAACCTTATCAAAGTTGAATCTATGATCTTCATCTAACATACGTTTAATTAAGATGCGGTGGTTTATTATAAAATTTGTTTTCATATTCTTTTCCTTATTTGTATTTTTTGTTGGTTCTAAATATATATTAATATATTATCAATAGTTGTAAAGAATTTTTTAAACTATTTTCAAGTAGAAGTGATGGAGCAACGTTTTTAAATTCATCAGGTACACTACCGCCAGAAATTTTGAAAAACTGCGATCATTTAAAATTGTTAATCATTTTAAACTGAAATAGATTTGTCAATAATGCAGATAATGATTAATAATTTTTTTTGTTCAGAAGTTTGAAATTTCAGGGTTCAAAACCTATAATTGAAAATAGATTTTGCTTGATTCTAGAGTTGTGACATCAAAATGTAAAAAATTGCGGTTTTCTCTGGCGTTCCGATTTACACTTATTTTAAATTTTTCCATTAACATCCATCTTACACTAATTATTTGGTGCAAAAGCAGCAAATTTACACCAGTAGTTACATGAATAATTGCTTGCACTAGAAATACAAGTACTTTGCACAAATATAGGCAAATCTCTAGAACTTTAAACCTACCTGTCTCTCACATTTCACTTCAATTTTGTGGATTATTAAATTGAAGATTTTAAGTTTTTACGGTTTGCATACTTCAAGTTATTATAGTTTTACACTTTTTAAGTATTTATACGTTTATAAGAATTATATTTTGAACATATTTGACAATCCCAGGTCCGAATTGTTACGTTTGACATGTCCCTTTAGGTTATGCAGGCATATTTTCTTTTTTAATTTATAAGCACAGAATTAAACTGCAATTAAAAAATTAATAAACATTGCTTTTAACTTTATCAAATGCAATAAGCACAATTTAAATAATGCGCATTTAATATGTAAACTAAAAAATGATCAAAATCTGCCCTGAGTTTAAACAGCAAAGACGTAATACATTTTGTAATTGAAAATATTTATATTTAAAAATACTTTAATACTTCTGGATGAACTTCACAGTATCTTGAAATAAAAATATATGTGCGTGCAATAAAATTTAATTATATATTAAAAACTACTTAAATAATTGAAAGACCGTTTCAAAATAGTATTATGTCTTTGACCATAGAACAGAAAAGCTGTCAAAAATGTAATATTTATCTATGTTTTTACAATTAAATATTAATTTAAATTTACGTGCATGTAATTTATCACTGTTCGACTTTATATTATTAATTTTAAAGTAATAATAAATAATAATTATGATAAAACTAAGATGTGCTAAAACTTTTTTTTCAAAAATTTTGCAAATTGAAAGTTAAAGATTCTAGAGAATTACCCATATAGCATTTTCCAAAAATTACTAGTAAACATAATAACTGCAACAATTTTTTTTCAGACAAGAGAGTGCTGCTTCCAAAATAATCGCTTATTACGGATATGATCCTGGTGCTGAAGATCTTTCTCAAATTCCAAATGTAGACTTAGGTGAAGATTTTGGTCTGGAAGATTTGCAAAAATCCAAAAATGAAAATACAAAATCAGTCGAAGTTGGGTCTGACGATTGGAGCAGAGGACACATTCCAGCAGGAGTAAAATTTTTTTCAAACAAAAAAAACAAACAAACAAAACTTAAATAAAAATAATTTCTAATATTTTTCTTTGTTTTCAGACTGGTGTGGATGTGGAAGTTCCTGTTAAGTTTGCAGAGCCACAAGTAAATAAAAAAACTGCCTTTCAATTATTCATGTCCAAACAAAGAAGTCAAAGTAAGTAAATAATTTGTTTTTTTAATTTTATTAATAAAATAATTGTAATTGTAAAATAATAATAAATTATTAATTTAATTAATAATTAATTAATAAACTATTTTTAACTTTTAGTTATGTCTGAAAATCCAAGTGCCAAAGAACCCGAAATTGCGAAAATAATTACTGACAAATGGAAAAAAGAAATTTCTCACGAAGAACGGGGTTATTTTCACGATTTAGCTAAAGAACAAAATTTCAGCCAGAGCCAGAGTCAAAAATCAAAAAAACGAGCTTTGGAGGATTCTGATTCTGGTAATAATCAAAAAATTCGAAAATTTTTGGAAAACAAAAAACGTGAAACTCTAAGTGAGGTGCCCAAAAATTTGGTGAAAAAAACTATTATGCGCTGGGAAATTTCTTTGGAAGATGTCCTCAAGAACTTTCAAACAGGGTACTTTTAATTTGAATTTATTTTGTTTATTTAAAAAAGTATTTAAATTAACTTTTTTTTTAATTCGATTTTTTATTCTAGAATGCAAATAAAAAAAGAAGACGAATTCTCAATTATTGGACCTGCGAGTGACGAAAAATGTTGGTTTATCAAACACAATGACGGAATTTGGATGCTCAATGTTCCCCAACTTTTCCAAGATTTGAATTTAGAAGTTTGCTTGCCACAGGTATTTATTTACTTTTTTTTGCATTTCAAAAAAAGTCAACTTATTTATTAATCAATGTTTGTTCTTTTTTTTCAGGTAAACCCAAGTATCCTGAAACCAATTTTGGAAAAACGATTGTCGAGAAATTCTGATGTTAGCAATATTATGCATCATATTCTCGTTTTGTAAATTATCAAAATTGTTTAATTAAAAAGTTACATTTTCATAAAATAATGTTTACTTTATTGAAACATAAAATATTCAATCAACTTTTTTGTACATTAAAAAAACTAAACTAAGAAAATACATTTTTAATTAATTTTCCACATAAGAATAGTTACACTATACAATTTTAATTTTTCTTAAGAAATCTATATTTTATTTACAAAATTCAAATCAAAATATATCTCGTATAATTAGTAGTATTTATAATTAAAATTTTATACAAAAACATTTAAAATGCCCTTTGTTTACACGTTACTCAAATGTGATTGGTTAATCTCAAGAGGAATTTTAAGTGATGTTCTATGATGGGTCATGTGCAGAGTGCGGACTTAAGACATTGAGAAGTTAGTTGCGTATAAAGTGTCAGATGAGCACCACTTTTGACAGATGAAATTTCGAACTTAATTCAAATAGTTGAAAATAAGATTTGTATTTTACAATATGTATTTGTTCTTTTAAATTAAACATTATATTATTATATATTTAAAACAAAGAATTATATATATATTTTTTTTTTTGTAAAAAATTAAATATTTACACTTCTGAAA
>JABFPM010005502.1:0-11177 GCA_022817325.1 Idris sp. 1 HC-2018 | reverse complement strand
TTCTCACATTAAATGCAAAAAGGGTTATCAGTCTTTTTCATGCGATGCAGGTATTTCATAAAAAGGTTATGGTTCGAGAAAAACTGGGACAGAACATAGTCCACCTCCTCGTGTTTCTGAAGAAGCCACGGTTCTAGCGATCTCATTAGCCTGACCGTCTATATCCCCGACTTTGTATGTCCCATCTATGCTGCCAAGATCGCATGAAGGTTCTCCTAGCTTTCCTTTCTGCATCACTTTTACTCATACCGTTCACGCGTTCATACATACTCTTTCTCTCTGTGTCGAGCAGATCGATGGATATTACATCGGCAATCACTAAAGTGGTTGGTTCTGAAACCGTCCAATACAAACAGGCTATACGCAAAGCGCAGATTCTCTGTACAGCTGTCATACCATGTCTGTAGAACTTGAACCCCAGTGCATGGGCCCAGACTTCAGCACCGTATAAGAGGAACGAGTTGACAGTCGACATGAACAGCCGTCTCTTACTTTGTCTCGCACCGGACATGTTGGACATCAATCCGCTCAACACTGTCGTCACACGCGATGCTTTAGCAGAGGAAGCCTCAACATATCAGAAGAACGTCAACTTAGTGTCGAGCGTTATTCCCAGATATTTGACTACCTCTTTTGTGACAAATTCTTCACCCAACGGACATCGAGAAGAGTGTTTCAATTTGCTTTCTTATCGGTACAACGATCTCCGTTTTCTGAGTGGCTAAGTGGAGGCCATGTTCGTGCAGCCAGCCACTCACGCGTCTGATCATTTGATTAAGTTTCAACTGCGCTAATTCGGTATTTCGAGTTATGATGATTATGCCAACATCATCTGCATATGCAACAAGAAATGCAGATGACATTGCGTCGGCTGAAATCTTCAGCTCGAGAGTTCCGTTGCACAATGCGTTCCATAGATCAAGTTCCAAGTTCGAGCCCTGTGCTGCGCCTGCAGTTACAGGCATCTCTTTAGGACCCTCTGTGGTGTCATATGTCAGGACTTGCTCGCTCAGATATCCCGTATCATACGCAAATGTACTCCGGGACATGAAAACTGTGCTCCAAGGTGTTGACGACATCCGCCCACCTGAACAAGTTAAACGCATTTTTAACATCGAGTGTCACTAAAACAACGACATTTCTCGAGTAGTGATTGCCAGACTGTGCACTCATCACTCTATTCTCCACTTTTACCGCGTTAATCATACTGCTAGGGTGATAGGCTCTTGGCTTCCCGAATTGTTTCAAGAAACAATTTTTCAAGTAGTTTCCCAGCAGTATCCAGCATACATAGCGGGCAATATGCTGAAAGCAGATCGTTGTCACTTTTGCCCTTCTCAATAAGCACCAGTTGTTGCCGCTTCCAACGTTTCCCGAAAGTACCTGTCAATAAACATGCATTGTACATGTTTTCTAGCACCTCTGATTTCGAAGCCGCAACAACTTTCAGTGCTTCTGCGGGAATCCTATCTGGCCCTGGAGCTTTGCCATTCCGCATCGTCCAGATAGCCCTTGACATCTCCTCTTTGCTAAAAGGTGTTATAGCGTTATCGAGTTGCGTCATTGGATCTGTTTCTTTTTCCGGGTGTGTCGGAAAAAAAAGTCTACGATGTGGTCCATGGTTTCGGGATCGTGAACACCACGTGCTTTGGTTGGTGCCAACCTCCGCATCACGATTTTATAACCCTGTCCCCATAGATCGTTGGTGACCTCATCTCCCAGGTTACTTCAGCATCATCGCTTGCTGCGAGCGATTTTCTTTCTCAGGGTCTTTCTCGCAGCTTTATATGCCAACACTAGGGGTTCTGACTCACCCGTAGAGAATACGATAGTTGAATCAACGTTGATATGTAAACGTTGAAACACTGTTGATGAACCGTTGAATCACCATTGACACACAAGATTGAATTAAGGTTGACATAACGTTATCAACAGCTGAATCAATGTTTGAACCAAATTAACGGAAGTTTCTGGTTCTTTGCGATTTAATCGCCGTGTTCTTATAATGCTAAGAACATTATTTAAATTGCAATATGTCTTTTTTTTGTTATTTTGTTCTTATACATAAAAATGAGAACAGCTATTTCATTGCAACTATTTTTTTTTAAACTTTTCTTAGGTTTCTTTGGCATAATATTTTTAAAAATTTTTTCGATAGGGTATATACTGCCGATCTAACATTTGATTATGGTAAAAGATAAAATTGAATGAATAAATAAAAATTCAGAAAGTATGATTTTCGTGTTTTATTAAAAATGCAAAATTTTTTACATGGCAAAATGTTAATTATCGATATAGTTTTCACACTAATTAATTATTCTCAAAGGCTTAAAAATGATTCAACTGGTGATTAACGTTGTGTCAACCTTGATTCAATATTGTGCGACCACGTTGATTTAACGTTAATTCAACTTAATATAACCGGACATTCAAAGGTTGAAACAAAGTTGATTCAACTGTTTCGCAACGTTGAATCAATGATGAATCAACGTTTTATTGAACGTTAATTCAACGCTGATTAAACTATCGTGTTCCCTACGGGCCAGGTGTTCGATTGTGGTGACGCATCATTGCGTTTCCATAGCAAGTACTGGCGCCTCAACATCGCAACGTCGTCGGTCCACCAGTAGACTGGAGCTCTTGTTTCCCTACGAGACGAGGCATTGAGGCGTCACATGCTTCATGTATTACACGCATTGTTTTTGCTATTACGGACTTTGCAATTTGTCTATCTATAGCTCTCTTAATCAAAGTGGGTATAGCGGTGCATCTCAGCTCAACAACAGAAAGGAAGACATCGCGATCCATCTTCGTAACATTCCACTGTTTGCATAGTCGGGTTTCGTCTGATTGGACGTTCATCGACAATAAACTGAATATACTGTTGACCACTGCCGGAGTAATCCTCAAGGACCTGCCAACTACTCACTCTCGTCTGAGAGGCTGCCAGGGATATATCTGGGATACTACCGACGTGGCCAGGTCTCCTAAAGGTCATAACTGATCCCGTAATGAAGACCGTTAGGGTCGCCCTGACGACCATCTCAAGAATCAGCCGACCCCTGGAGTTTATGTCCCCATTCCACTGTGCGGGCGTTTAGGTTCCCAGCGACAACTGTCAGTTATCAGAAACCCGGGACAGTGTCCTCCAGTTTCCAATTTTCGTCGAAATTGGTCAATGAGTTCGTTTGGGATAAAGTAATTACTAACGTATGTAACTTCATCAACCCTAACTTATACGAAACCCAACTCCGCACTGAATGCTACGATGAAAGTAGCTTTTTGGCTTGACAACGATATTGTTGCTGTTTCAAGATAATCTTATACCACTTCCCGTCAATATAATCACGATATTGTTCGGTAAGGATCGCGATGTCTATCCTTTTCTCAGCGATTATCTGCCCCAGAAGACAGTCGAAAAGCACGCTTCGATGCATGTTTCCCTGCAGAATTCTCATTGAGCCTTGTTTATAGCTATTTCAAAGGCATCTCTGAAGTTTCTGCAGGCCCCAGATCCCAGAATGTGTTCTCCCTTCTCTTTCGAAAAGAGACAAAGAATGCATTTTGGGATCCCTTGACATGCTCTAGACTTATGTCCTTCTTCGCCGCATTTAAAGTAGAGCTTGCTTCTGTCTCAGCCTTTACATTTCGCGGACCAGTGTCCGAAACCAAGGCTCTACAGAAGACTCAACCTACCTTGATTTTCGTCAGGGCCAGGGTCTTGTCTGCGTATAGCGCGTTCATCTTGATTAAGGCTAATTTAAGTCCTCGGCCATTTGGCTTCGTCAGTGACGAGGCATTTATAGTTAACTGATTTAAAATCATGAATTATAATAACTGATACATTTTAATATACTGGAGATTCATTCATTAAATAGAATAATATTTTTATTGTTCGATTTAACATCTATATATTTACGGTTACGTATCGACCAAAAATGTCATTTCTATAACCTTCAATAACCCAATAAGTGTCACGTATGGTTAAGTTTACCACATTGCCGAGTTGACATAACTCAGTTAGAGATAAGTTGACCAAAAAACCAACTAAAGTTTTATAGTAAAGGTTACCGATTTCTTTGTCTAAGTGTACTGATATTTGCTTGCAACTTAACTTCTGACTGCATCTCCATTCAAAGGACATGCACCAATTGAACATCTAAAACTTGTTCCCTTAAAAACCATATCAGCGCGCATAATTTTTTATAATGAACGAATTAGAATGTTTTTAATTCTGCTTCACATTTTTTATGCAAATGATTAAGTGTTGCCAAAAATCAATACTGGTAGAACTCCAGTAATTTACATTGGCAGATTACCAACAACAAACAATAAGCAAACGTACAGATAAAACGAATATCAGCGAGCCAGATAATAATTAAGAGATTTTATTTACGCTTTATTTTATTTTACATGGCCATGCAGTTATGATAACCAATATTTTATTCGTTTTCATTTATCCTTTCATCACAAATTAATCAAGAACGCTGAAAAACATGATTTCTATTGAAATAATGAACTAAAAAAGTTGTAAGATTTAAAATTTTACAAGAAAATGTTGATATTAGTAAAAAAGAAAACAAAATGATCTCTTACATTTGAAGTTTAGATTTTTTAAATAAGAAAAAAAAATAAGAAAAGTAATTGAATAGCATAGACAGTTTATAGAATTTCATAATCATGGAAATGGAACGAAACTGCACAACAGAATAAAAATGATTTACTTGTTCTTTTTAATTATATCCGAATTATTTATGAGAAACTGCACAAAGAGATAAAAAAGGAATTTTGAAATACGGTTATCATGTAAAACGAGTTGAAATAATTGAAACAAATATTGCATTTTTTGAGTGCAACAAGAATCAAAAAACAGGAAGCAGTAAAATTACTTTGTTAAGTGATTGCTTAGCGCGAAGCTTGAAGCAGTATCAGATTCAGTTACGCAAATAAGATGAGCTTCTCATTTAATAAGACGGTAGTCTAAGTCGAGACAGTTAACTTGCGTCATTGACAATTCGCTGTTTAAATTAAAAATTTGTAGAATGAAAAATCATTGAAATATATATACACTTTTTATCAATTTGTCAATAAAACTAAAATAATATTGGTAATCTGAAATCAGTTATGAAATTTGATTTTCATATTGTTGAAAAAAAGTAAAAAATAAATTCTTGTAACTAATCAAACATAAACAAAGTCCTTATAACTAAGAAGCAGTTGGAACTTAACTAGATTTGTATTCCTCCTTGAAATGTTGTGGGAGTATCGGCGCTTAGCCTTCGCTATTATATACTCACAAGCTGCATTGAGTCCATGGTTTATTACCCGTCTCTCGTTAATCTTTTTGCGGGATGCAGTTGAGTTCGCCTGCTTTTCCACTAAGTCACCTTTACTTACCCGGACGTTTGAGTATAGAACTTTATAAGTCTCTGCCTATATGCTATGGTTCTCAGTTGCTAAATACTCTGGCTTGTTTCTCGAAAATCTCGTTATTGGCCAGCTTTTAAGGGTTTTCTCAAAATTTAATGTAGATGTTGGGCCAGGTTATAATGTTGAGTTTTTAATTTTGATGATTTTTACGTGTCGAACTTTTGATAAAAATCAAAAGTACAACTTGTAAGAATACAAATTAAAAGTACTTCTATCAACTACAATGTGCATTATAATATAAATATGAATTAAAAAAATATAATAACTTATGAAATTTAATGTAAAAGTTCACATCAGTTCGGATTCATTTTTTTTAAATGTGAACATTTTTAAATTTTTTTTCCAGAAATTATAAAATACATTTATTGGTAAAAGTTGTGTGTATATATGTGTACAGTACCGTATTAAAATATAATCATGTAAATCTAATAAAAATAAATTGACAGTCAAAATATAGATTTATTTTATGAAACACGAATCTGTTCTATAATTTTATCAAAATAGAAACATCGATATAAATAAGTCATAAAACATATTTTATTGGATTGTCTAAGTAAGTAAAACTGTAAATGACTCGAAGTCGTTGAAAATCGATAATAAATATTTATGGCTGTGGAAAAGGCTGAAATATTCAATAGCGGTCATGACACAACGAATGTATAAAAAAACTTACTCGCATAAAACTAAACAGGAAATAGTAAAAAACATAGTAACAAACAAAATATTCATAAAATTGTTGTAACAAAACAAGTTTTATTTGTTACTATCTCGTAATTTTCGGCCCAAATAATATATTGCCAAGAAATGCCTTTTCATTATTTTGAAATTTCGAGGGAATAAAATTGACATACTTTTGTTCTCTATAACAATTTTTTAATCAAAGTTCAGTTTTCAAACATCCCTCGAGGAATACTTTATTAGAATATGAAACTTTTAATCAAACGAATAATTCTAAGTAATGGAACTAGAGTAGAGGTGTAAATTTTTTAAAATCAAATTGTTTACGTAATACGCTTTGTATATTAACACTTTTTTGTAAATGATATAAATAAAAATGTTATACAAGTTAAACAATTACAATTTTAATCTTGCATAAACTAAAAAATTGTGTGATTGGATTTAACAGATTTTTTCATTCGTATTTAGTGAATGTAAAAAAATTAATGAAGACATTTTTTTAATTTTAAAATCAAAGAATGTTAGTGTCACCATGATCTTTATATATAAAAACAAATTATTGCAGTTTAATTCATGTTAATATAGAATTGAAAGGTTTATATTAAAAAAAAAGTTTTCTCATTAATTAAATTTTGTATTATCTTACATCGATTTCAGTCTCATTAAATGCATTAATGTTTTGCAAGCTCGTACAATATTCGTATTCATTCTTTGAAGAATAAAAAAAGCTCATGCATCGCATTCGTAATCGTTACGTTTAATTATTTGTCTGGTTCCATTCAGTGTCGAGACAAAAGGTGTCGACATAAAGCACGACGAAGACAGGTATCGGCGGCAAGCGTGAAAAACGCCGGGGTTCTTACAATCAAATGCGCAAAAAGACCACAGGACGTGTTTGCTAGCTTACTCGTTATCATGGATAGTGTTGGTGGGAAAAAAAAGCGCTCGTGATTTGAAGCCCACTTACATGGCGACTGTTTTATTTCTCATCTCGCGTTGACAATAACAAAAACTTCAGAAACATTAGCTTTCTCTTCTCGCGATCTTTTTATTCTACTTATCAATAGGTAAACTTTGAATCGCAGTATATTTTTACGTCAAAAAGTTATTTTTATAAATGAAAATTGAAAATGAATTAAATATTAATAAAAGATAAATGATGATTTAATATCTCTAAAATTATCTTGTGTTTTGCTCAATTCTTTCAGTTTTTCACTTGTATTATGATAAATATTGAATTGAACACCAGACGAGCTTAAATTGATTACCATTTTGAAAATTAAATTCTGATGAATTGTCAACAGTCAAAGGACATAGTGTGATTAAATTTTCGAGTAGTATAGATCTGCGAATAATCAGACAGAGTCTGATAAATAAATAAATAAACCAGTTTTCTGTAATTATCAATTTATCAATATTTTTTGTACGTTGAATAGTTATTTTTTACTTTTATTATATTTTTATTATTATTTGTTATAAATTGTGAATATTTATGAATACATATTTTCAAGTAAATTACTTTTTTTAACAAAATTGAAATGTCAGTTCAATATGACATACATTTAATCAAATAACTAATGTGATTTACTTTGTTACATACAAATGTGCATAATAAAATATTTTACTCTATAGCTTATTTTTAATAAAAGTGCATACAAAATAACTTTTAATATTAATATATTTGCATGCACTTTTAATTTTTAAATTCAGATTGAAGATTATATTTCATTGTATATTCGATTGTAATTAAATTTTTCTACAATTTATTTATCATGGATTATTTTCCAAATAATAATTCTTGTTTTGTGAAGAATGTAATAAAAAATCATTGTTATAGCAGAAGCAGCTTATGTATCCTAGTAATTCCACGCTATTGATAAACAATGTAACAAATAAAAGAAAAAAGGGTGTTATTGGATTTCAAATTTAATGCTCAAGATTCTGCGACAAAAGTCGTGCACTTCAGAAAAGTATAAAAATATCACGCGCAAAATTCAAACGAGAATGGTCAGGATGATTGGAAAAGCCCGTCAAGTAGATTTGCATAGTTATCTTATACAACTGAAGCGAGAAATAAAAAAAAATATTTCACCAGAAAAAAAAAATTTTACGATAATTCAACCATAATTCTTTCGCTTTTTTTTTATTTAGTTGCTCAAATTTTATTAATAAATACATATGCGGATTGGTGGTCGCTCGTTGATCACATTGACGTTATTGTAAGTATGCATAATGCATGCATTAGGTTAGTAAATGTGCAACGAAGAGGATCTACTGTTTCCAGCTAAATCTCAACCATAAGTGACGTTAATTTCGATAGCAGTGTGTAACTCACTTAGTAATAAGATAAATGATGACACATAAGCCTGCTCGGATGACGGTGTGTCATTTTCAAAATAAAAATGTGCTTTCATTTTTATGCGGATGAAGGCTCATGTATTGGCAAACGAGTATTTGAGAATACGTTTCATTAAAAAAGAGATTTCCTTTCCTACTTTCTTTCAATAGATGTGAAATACAAAAAATTGATAAATAGTAAATGAAATTTTTCATAGAAATGATTTTTTAATATTTGTTGCGATTATGTTTTTGATTTCCATCTAATTAATGTTGATCATTACAGGCTATTAATAGGGGAAAGGAAATTAAAATTGCATTGCACGGAAAAATTCAACAATAGTAGAAGTAGGGCAAACAAAGTGTAAGTTCAAAGGTATAGAGTCACAGTATTTCCTTTTTTTTATTTTTGTGTGTTGTACGTGGCTTTTTTTCTTTTTTTCTATTAGAACGAGCCGTCAGCTATCGTCTTCATTATCGCTTTTTCAATACTGACATTTCAATTTCCCTCTATTTTGCGTTGCTTCTTGGGAGAACAGTTATTTCCAGGGCAAATCATAGGTGGCGTAGTACGATTGCACATTTTCAATATTTGCGGCAAATCTTGCAAGTTGCTTATCACAAAGATGTTCCAATATATAAATAAATAAATAAATACAAAAAATAACAAATAAAGAAATTTTTCGTTGAGTTATTGGAATTTTTATTTCAAACATTTGTATGAAATTAAATTGAAATTGAATTGTGATAAAAAATATGAAACTGAATAATAAATAAACTATTAGGTTTTTCCTAACGTCTGTATCTTTTAATAATGTCAATTATAAATAAAAGATATTTTTGGCAAACTCAAAAATTATATGTAATAAATAATTTATTTTACGTTTTGACCAATTGTTTTAGCCATCCTCAGAAATACAAAGTTTATCAGAACGTTTTAAAACTTATGAAGTTTTATAATAATGATGTAAACACTGAATTGTTTTAACACAAACATTCTGATAAACTTGGCATTTCTGAGGATGGCTAGAACAATTGGCCGAAACGTGAAATAAATTGCTTATTACGTATCATTTTTAAGTCTATCACAAAGATTCTTCATTTATAATTAAGACAAATAAAGTACTTTACTAGATGTAAAAAATTGAAAATTTATTCGCATCAAAATTCTTTACACTTATCCAACATTGTATGAATTTTCAATGAAGTTTAATTTTTTATAACCATTTTTGTACCACTTTCTATCTAATTTGAAATTTTTTTTTCTCAATCCCTGTGCTTATGCACTTTTATTCCATTGACTTTTCGTCTTTGTCACCACCATCTTTCACATACTTACGAAATTTGCTCTTAAATCAATTGATTTTCCGGCGTAACTCGACTGCGTAATTGAAAGAAAAAGGTACAGAAAGGAAGTTAGGAGTTCTTCTTAAAAGGAAAAAAAAATAACAAAAGAAAGGACAATGAAATTTCCCCGTACAAACGATTTTTTTTAAAGTGCACCCGAATTTCGCGTTTCCTACTGGGCAAAGCAATTGTAAAATTATTATGTCTTTTTATTTGTTTGTCTGTCTTTTATTATAATGATTATCTAGATTCAAATTTAAAGCCTGATCGAAGAAAATAAATTCTCAACAAAAATTGGTGAATTACGATTTATTTGCTGATAAATGTCTCGGCCAGTGAAAGTTGCTTTATTTTTGGTCGACCATTTGTTTTTAACCGTAGAATGGAAAACAAAGATTTAAAAAGACTGTCAAAACTGTTTGATGCAGTGTTATCTGTGAATGAACAACGAACACCGTTAAAATAAAGATAAAATTGGCAGATACATAAGGCGGTTTGTATATGCACGACAATAAACGCTCGACAGTCACAGAAACGTTTGCACGGATTTTGTCATCAAGGTGTCGTAGATCAGGTATTTATTTGGCATCCAATTTAACGTTTTAAAATAAACAGTTGCGATAACAGTGCACATCTGTAATATAGCATTTGTGTCAAAAGGAAAATGACTGTAAAAAGATACGACTAAATTAACCTGTATAAGTTTATGAAACGTCAAAACAATTTATCTATTATTTAACTTTAACACTTGACGTTTGAGTGGCACATGAAAACAGGACATCTGGTAGATACACAAACAAAGTTTCATGTAATGCAACTTAAATAAAAATTTAACTTAATTATTAAATAAATATTTCAAACTGAAATTTAATGTTTTGATTTATATATGTATATACGGTAAAGTAAAATTGTTTGATAGTTAGTAACAACTTATTTAAAAGTATAAAAAGAAAATTTAAGAAAGAATTATAAGGAGAACACAAACGTAAAAAGGACACATAAGGTGGATGTTGAAATTAAATTATTGTACTCGGGGTTACATGATAAGGGAGGTAGCAAACAGAGAAAAGTGGCAACTAGGTATGAAAAACATGTCGAAAAGAAACGTCCTGGACTGAAAAATAAGTAAGAATAACAGGGAATTGTTTCCTTTAATAGTTGAACTTTTAGACAATATTTTTTGTAAACTCATAATGTTGTATTTAATTATATTAAATTATATTAAAATTATATTAAAAATCATAAGAAATTAGTAGTTATTGGATATTACTAGACAATTTTACAAAGAAGATTGCAATTTGAAGTTATTTTCAACTTAAATATTTTTGACAAGTATGTGCAATTCAAAGTATTTATTGACGAAAATGTTATGCATAGAGTTTTCT
>JABFPM010005501.1:0-11179 GCA_022817325.1 Idris sp. 1 HC-2018 | reverse complement strand
AACGGGTTTTGCATTGTCGAGCAATGTCTGAACTTGCAACGAGTAAGAGAGCCGAAAAATCATCAAACAATAGTAGCACAGAAAATCATCAAACTGATTCAGAACTTCTCAAGTAAAATAAAAAATATAATTATCATTTTTGTTGAATAATGTGTGATTAGAATAACAAATTAATTGTTTATCTAATTTCGTATACATTTTTCTTCTTACCAGAGATATAAATTATGAAGTTGATCCGGTAAATGAGCGAATTGCAAATCTCAAAAAAATATCAAACGAAACACTTTCATCGATTCAAAATTTTACAAATTATGTCATCGTAGATTTTAATCAACTAAATCAGCTTTTTGCTGGACTTGTTTGCCAGAACTGTCAAGAATCGAATCTGAAAGTGATACTGGACAATAAGAATGAACGTTTTGTACGAAAACTAACTGTGTTTTGTGAAGATTGTGAAAATATCGACTTGGAGGAAAAAAAATACGTGTTTATAGTTCTAAACAAATTGAATCAAATACAAATAATGATAATTGTTTCGATTTAAATATCCGAATGTTCTGTATTTTCGTATACATGGGTCTAGGATACACTGCTGTGGAAGAATTCGGAATGTTTTTGAACATGACTGTTTTTAGTAAAACTGCGTATGAGATACATAAAACAAAAATTCACAGAGCTTGCATGAATGCAATGGAGATTATTTGGAAACGAAGTTAAACTTATGGATTTCGATTTACTGGAATGATATCAGATGGAGATTCCAGCACATTTTCTTATTTATCAAAATTAAATGTTTATGGGGCTGATATTCCTATTCAGAAAGAAGAGTGTGTGTCTACAAAAGGTTTGTAAGAAAAAAATATATATATATATATAATTTGCATTAATACGAGAAAAGTTGTATTTTTTATGCAGATTACGCACAGCACTAGAGAAATTGATTAAAGAATCATCAAGTGAAGGTTGTCGTTTTGGTGGAAAAGGTACAGGAACTTTAGAAAAATCTACTATTGTCAAACTTAACAGCTACTATAAGTCAGCAATTTACACGAATAAAAATGATGTCACAGCAATGAGAAACGCTATTTTGGCAACTTAGTACTATTCAACCTCAACTGATCGAAAGCCTAAATATAATAATTGTCCACTTGGAGAAAATTCATGGTGCTTTTATCAGAAGGCCATTGCAAACAAACAAACGCCAAGACTACATGCAAAGAATATTTTTACTCCAATAAAACAAGAACATTTGAAAAAACTTTTACCTATTTATGAAAGGTTATCATCAAAAGATTTATTAGAACGATGTGTAAGGTGTAAGACACAAAACGCAAATGAGTCACTTCACAACATGATTTGGCATAAGTGCCCAAACAAAAAGTTTGCCGGAAAAAGTCGAGTCGAAATTGCAGCTGCTTTTGCGATTTGTGAATTTAATATTGGAGTTAGTGACACTGTAAGGGCTTTTCTGGATGAATTAAGTCTAAACAACGGAACTTATACTCAATTATTCAGACAAAAACAAAATTTGAGAAGACTAAAACAACATGATGTTAGAAATACTATTCAATACAAAAAAAACGGAAAAAAGAAGCAATGCGAGAGACAAATGAAAGGAATAAAAGATCAAAGTTGGATGATATTGCATACAAAGTTGGAGAATTTTGAGAAATATGCATATTATTGCTATATATATTTTTTTGTTCGGCTTCTTATATTAATTTATCAATTTATAAACAATAGGAAAAAATGTTATAACAAAATTTAAATGTATAAAAGTAATTGTGTGATAAACTGAATTTTAATTACATTAATTATAATAACTAACAGCTTATTAATATTTTAAGTAATAATGATATTTAATGATTTTTTCATTATTCTTTGGAATCATTTAAAATTTCAAAATTAGTCTTTTTTGTGGGTTTTAAAGTTAAAATCAAACGATTGCTTGGTCTTGTAGTAAAAAATCATGCTCTACAAGATAAGGGAGAGAAAATTACAAAAAAATAATTATTTAAGGGAGTTTTAGCCCCTCGACCTCCTTTTAATCCTCCAATTTATCAAAATCGGTCAACTACTTCTTTTGTTTAATTTATTTTTTTATAAATAATTTAACTTGATTTTCGCGCTTTACTTTCCCCTTAAATTTGAATATTAAGGACGTTGATGGTAGAATGAAAATTAAATATTTGAAATTATAATTACATATATATTTTTTTAACATTTTTAAAAATAATAACAGTAATAACGTTTCCAAACTAAAATTTAAACAATAAATTCGCATTATTCACTACATAATTTAGCCATTTTTTTCTTTTGTTGAATAATTTTGTATTGATTAGATTTTATTTGCCGGCACACTTGTTGCATAGGAATACTCATATAATTATATTTTATAAACTGTACAATATCATTCTTATGCTCCGCACATGGAAAAGACACTACATTTTCTGCGGCAATATCGTCGATTACGGATTTAAAAATTTCGATTTGTTAAGAATTTAACATTTAAAATTGATGGTTAAATGGTAATCTTCTTGGGGGTGGCAACACGGGGGTGTAAGGCCCGCGCCACGAATGTGAGTGCGAATCAAGACAACAAGGGGAGGGGGGAGGTCGCAAAAACTGCGAAGCAACCTATACCTACAACTAAAGAGAACTACAAGAAAATCACGCACTTACCGTCTCTAACTGGTTCAATATGTCCTCGGTGTGTGTGTGTGTATTTGTGATGACTTATAAACTAGGGATCCAAGCAACTTTGTGAATTTGCAGCTTACGAAAGTTAAAGTGAAGGCAAACGAAATCTACTAATATAGCAAACAAAACTGCAAGTGGAAGTGCAAGCGTGCAATTACTTAAACTAAATGAAAAGGAGTAAGTAGTCAGAAGAGGGTTTTTTTTTGTTTTTTAATTAACTACAGCTTAACAAAGTTGCAAATATCAATAACTAAAGTTAATGAACGACCAAGAAAGCAAAGCGAATTGTTATGGGTGAAAAGACAAAAGTAATTTATTTCAAAGTAACAAATGTAAATACAACGCAAACCAAAAGAGGCTTTTGGAACAGAACAGATTCACACATAAATTAATACAAAAATTATTGTATAATGGAAAATTAATTGTGTACAAGAATTATTGTGCCAACTCTATGCAAAAGTTACAAAAATAAAAATGAACAATGTTATAATACAAAATAATAGAATGAGAAAACTAGGAGCGGCTCAAAATAAAAATACTATACAAAAGAAATGAATTGAAATTGAAATCGATACTGAACTGAATTAAATTAATAGATGTAATCAAAATAACAAGAAGAGATAAAGATCATTCGCGATAAAAATAATGTATCACAAAGAAATTCACCGAAGTAACGTAGATAAGAATAATATGACTCGAAAAAGGATTTAAGTGTGTTATTTTCTGACGAGAGATGTTTAAGAAATGTTCGCTAAATTAAATTATTATCAATAAATGAATCAAGATTTACTCCTTTTTTTTGCTTGAAAATTCACAACAAAAGATATAGTAAATTGAGCAGCTCCTGCCTCACAAGAAAAGAACGCAAATGTTGGCACTAACAAATTACAAAAGGATAGGTTTTTATGTTTTATTATAATAGTATAAAGAACTTAAATCTATGCTGAAAACCCAAAGGAAGGCATTCGCCGCAGTCGAGGATGGCGTGAAGCCGCAGCCGGACAAAACAACCCGGGGCGGGCATGAAGAAAACCGTCTCGCTTGTGGCAAGCGAGGTCTTCCTCTTGAGGCAGAGGAGGGAGGATCAGCGGAGTGCCAAAAGGCTTGCCACTCAACCGGGATGGTAAGGAACAGGGTACCTGATTTCGTCGACGGCTTTCGTGTCCAAGATCCTCGGCGTCCTCGATGTGGCCTTGTGCTGCAAGCAAAAGAAAACTTGAAGCGGGAGCAATATTGGAGAGCCGTAAAGCGGCTGGTCAAAAGCAGGTCTCGGTCGACATTGAATGCTGCTGGCTTTCCCCTTGGCTCTTTTGGCGCTGCCCATCCTACCCCGTCGGCAGTCTCACTGGAGGTGGAGAGACCCGTGGTGGGACTTGGTCCCCTTCACAAAGGAGGACACAATTAGGGAAAACAAGGACTCGAAATCCTTTTCTACTTTAGCTTCCCAATCATCTAACTTCATTATAGCTTCTTTTAAAATCTGCATTCGAAAAATAATGTTTTTACAATTAACTAAGAAATAAGATTGTATATTTTATAAAAAATGTAATTAAAAAAATAATTTTCAATTTACACTATTATTATATTAATAAAATAAACACAATATGCTTAAATACAGAGTGGTAAGGTTATATATAAACTGAAACTTTAATGTAAAAAGACGTTAATAGGTATTCATTCAAATACGTAAGAACACCTTTGATAATCAGTTGACTTAGCACAATTCCAGAAAATGGTGCACTTGACGCAAAAACCGCTATAGGTTGTGCATAGGTATTAAAGAGAGGTTGAAACATATTTTTTCGCTTACTGACTTCGTCTAAGAGCAAGATACCGTGTTTTTGGTATTCAGCTTTATTGTCTAAAGATATTTTTAACAACTGGATTGTTCATCGAATCCACATTCCCATTAACTAAAGATAAATAACTGAAATGACAAAAAATGATAAGTCTAATAGAAATTTATGTACTTTTTTTATTCAAATTTACAATTAAAATGTAGTTTCTTAACGTTTTACAGTCGAGGTAAAATGTTGTTGTCTCTTATAAACCTGTAGCACTTTGGGATTCGCATATGCATTAAAATACACAGTATTAAATATTTCTCTGAGCATTGGTTATGTTTGCTATTTGTATTTTTTGCTGCTGAAAAGATTTGATGAATTGCTTCTTTCTGATGATTCTTTATATTACGTGTTGACATAAGTACTCTAATTTGTATTCATCACATTGACTAATTTCTTATTGAGCTTTCGATAATTCTACTTTTAGATTTTGTATTTCTTCTTCCATTTTTTTATTACTTTTTGATAAAGAATGAACTTTTGATTTCAAGATATCAATTTTTTTAATTGATTAACAGGCACATTAGCAGAAAACCGTAGCGTCTTAGAAACTCCTTCGTTTTTTTCTAGTCTTTTTCGTTTTTGTTTTTCATTTCTAATCAGATTTGAACATAGTAAACATCTTGTTTTACTCGAAAGAAACAATTCGCAAGCTTTGTGCCTTGTTGTGTTACTTGCGTCTTTACATGTTACTGTAGAATCTAGTTCTTCTTCCGTTTCAAAATCAATGCAAACATTATGCAAAGCTAGCAAATTTAAAATATTGTTTAGCAAATCAATATCCGAAATGGTACTCGAATGTATACCAATCGATTTAGGATTAAATGGCTTTTCCATAACATTCAACTTGAAATTCAGGTCTAAAGAAATGATTAATTCAATAATAGGAATGGACCTATCTACTTGATCTATAGTTCTCATTTCAATAAAACTGTATAGTATACATCGCAAACCTTTATCATTGTTATTAACATATTTTGTCCAATGCAATGAAATTCAATCTTTCTTTGATGACAACATTTCTTGAAACAAAATTTTATTGTCCTGCTCATCACATTTACTATCTTCAGATCTCCGCCTTTTTGTTCTGTCTGACAATTGGTCGAAGTCATTTTCGTGGTCGGCCTTTGGATTTCCCGCTTGCACAAACTTGAATCTTCGTATTAGAAACTTCAGGGCCCTGACACTAAAAAATGTATTCACATTTCATTACTTAAATTGAAAATTAATTGCAGTTATATAATAAATAAAAGTATTTTGTAATAACTTTAAATTTATAAATTTGAAAAGTATGAAACAATGATTTCAATTATTACACGTATTACTTGTTGTTATTTTATTTTACCTTTAATTTGATTGTTCCTTGAATCCACCACTCAGCATTTTTGTTTAAAAATCGCTCAGTTGTTCTGTTACTTTCAGTCCATTTAATTTTCATTACTTGGAGAAGATTTTTTTATAGTTATTTTGTCGTCTGCATGAAATGTGAATTCGTTTTTTAATTTTTCAGACACGTGTTTTTCTAAAATTGCAACCTTTTTCTCATATTCCAAGTGCAAATTTTTATTTAAAACATCGAAAAATTCTTGTCTGCTGCATTCCACAACGTTGGTATTTGCTAAAATAGATACTTTTAATTTATATAATAAAGTATAATAAATTTTAGTAATTTTATTAATTTTTAGTAACTTAAATATTTTTAAGTAACTTAGAAATTTGAAAATAATATTGGATCAAACATTAAGGTGCTTTGAATCCATAAATACATCCATCTTTACATTTTTTATTTTTCTTAAGCTCATTACTTTAAAGCGCGCTCATTCGCTCTGCACGTATGTATATACAGGATGTGGAAAAAGTTCCGGGACATACAAATATCTCGAAAAATACGCATCGGATCGAGAAACGGAAAAATACGTATTAAATATTTTTTGGAAATTTATCCAATGATTCAAAACTCAACCCAACTTTCAAATCTTAAATGGGAACCCAAAATTTTTATTGCAGATTCAGATTCCCCAGAAAAAATTACATTAATTTCATCTACAAGTTTTTTTATTTAAGTCAACAGATGGCGCTGTAATCGACAAAAATCAAAATTGGTAACAATTTGTTTGAAAATAGGAATATCTCGAGAAATACGCATCAGATCGAAAAACGGGAAAATACGTATCTAATATTTTTTAAAAAGCTATTTAATGATGTCAAACTCAACCCCCTACCCCCACTCCCTAAGGATTTATCGTCATTTGTTGCTACTGTTGGTCTTCCTGACCTATCCCGATCTTTAACATGACCTGTTTCTCCAAACTTTTTAACTGTCTTTTCCACAGTTGATGTTGAAATCGGCTGTTGTTTAACCCTAAAAGTATCGTTGAAAAGATGTTGTACATCATGATAAGATCTTTGCAAATCACCCCAACCTCTCATTATCAAAATAGATATCCTTTCCTTTTCATTTATGTGTTGCATCTTAACTTATTTTGTTTATTAGAGACCTTTCCAGTTCAACTACTGAGAGTACAATGAAGTTTAATTTTACTACTCTGTCTCGTACAATAGGACGTAGTTCACGGTCCAGTCGCAGAGAAGCCGTGATCAGTTCTTTGGGAATCCAAATGTGCAATACAAAATTGGGGTTCCCATTTAAGATTTTAAAGTTGGCCCCCACCTCACCCCCAGGGAGTGGGGGTGGGGGGTTGAGTTCAACATCATTGAATAGCTTTTCAACAAATATTTGACACGTATTTTCCCGTTTTTTGATCTGATGCGTATTTCGCGTGATATTCCTATTTTCCAACAAATTGTTACCAATTTTGAATTTTGTCGATTACACCGCCATCTGTCGACTGAAATACAAAAACTTGTAGGTGAAATTAATGGAAAAAATTGAGGTTCCCATTTAAGATTTTAAAGTTGGCCCTCACCCCACCCGCAGGGGGTGGGGGTGGGGGGTTGAGTTTGTAATCATTGGATAAATTTTCAAAAAATATTTGATACGTATTTTTCAGTTTCTCGATCCGATGCGTATTTCTCGAGATATTTGTGTGTCCCGGAACTTTTTCCACACCCTGTATGTAAACTGACGTAGAATGAGCAGGGGCAGCTCGGGGCACAAAAACTTTTACGTAATCTAAAGATCATATCCTGAACTTCATTTTAAAAAAAGTGTCACCTTCAATCTCGATTGATCTCACTACTATTTTTATGGTTTAACAAAATATTACTGTATACAAAAATTAAGAAATATCCATTTATTAAGTTAATGTTTAAACACGTTATAGATATTAATTATGTCTAACGACAAACAAAATTTGTTATACATACCTGTGTGAACATTAGCCATTTTGCTTGATTAAAAAAAATAATATTACAAAAGTTATCACTTTTTAAACATCAGCTTGAATTAACATAACTTTCACGTGGCGAGAGCGCTGCACAATTGACTACGTTTGACCTGGGTTTAACAGTCATATATAAGACCTAAACTCATTATCAATCCGGAACTATGTACAGTGGTGCTACCTTTACGAGATTATGAGGTAATAAGTTTGAAATTAAGAACTCTGAATTTTTTAATTTTTGTCCGCGTTTTTTCGAAAATGGGCCACAGTGCGATGTAACTTTCATAACTTTCATCAAAACTTGATATTTTTCTCAAATTAAAGATTTAAGTTTCTGTAAACCGTCAGTGTGAAGCGAAGTCAACCAGATTTCAGTAAGCAAGATAAAATCGTAATCGGTTGCATTTATATATTGACTAATTTGCATAAGTTTCGTTCTGGCACCACGGATATTTTGATAATTTATTTATTTATTTAAACCGCTATACACCCTTTTTACATAGCTAAGTACAAAAAAGTCAATTAATTTAGTTAAATATATGTAAAAAGAAAAAAAACGTAGTAGAGGTGATATAAATTACATGAAAATTAGATAAAATGCATAATAATTTCTTTATGAAATGCATATGATGAGAGAAAGAAATGTTCGCCGTGTAACGGAATCTCGTTGGCTGCTTTCCAAATACGTCCTGTAAAAATCAGTTGCAAAAGTTTGAGGGTTTCTCGTAGTCCTTGGTAGAATAAAAAATTTGCACCTCTCATTAATATCTGGGGCGTTAATGGAGTTCCTAACAACCCTGAAGAAGAGGCCGGCCGCCAAAGAACCAGCGGACAACACTACCACCGGGAGACCTAACAATGGAAGACCACAATAACACCCCAGCAAGGGGTCCAGAAGATAAAGACAAACTGGCACCGCAAAACAGGTTAAGACCAAGAACCAGAAACCATCATAATCTCAGACATCCAGGAGGGTCCAGGATAGGACGTTTTGGATATTGATGCAAACCTGAACGAACTGGAACATTTGATGGCAAAGGAACGCCCACACCCATCAACAAATGTGGGCCAAAAACCGCGTTCAATACAAGAACCGATCAGGCTTGCGGGTGGAGTCACCTGGAGGGATCAGCTTTATGCCGTCGAAGACAGTGGGGTTACTGCGGATTCCTAATGTAATTTGAACCGTAAACCAGGGTTCAGAGGACTAAGACCAGAGTAACTGGGATAACCCAGAACACCCCACTCTAATACCCAGCCGGATCCTGATGTGGGGAGAGAGATAAGCCGACAGACCAGAGCCAACGCCAAGAGCAACACCCCAAAACCCTAGCTAATCAAAGGAACAGCCCCGACCATCCGAGCAAACAGACCTTCGGGCCAGAATATCCCAACAGCGGGAACAAAAGAAAAGGGGAAGGAAAAACCAGTAAGGACGACGTCTATACCTTGGGGTGAGGGACTGGCGAGGACTCGAACCAAGGGTCATAAACACTAGAGTCAACAACAGAGACAATTTTAAAAAAGGATTGTTCAAGCAACCGATTGGTTTTCCAGCTTTTTCAATTTTTTGATGTTATAAGTTTATTTATAACGATTAAGGGGACCCTGAAGTCCAAAATTAAGTACCTTTTAGAATAATCAGATTCGCTTAATATTTTAGGATATTATATCACTTGACAAGAGTTTTTAGAAAAAATGTCTAACTTTTGATGTATTTAATATTTTTTTAAAAGCTAACGACAGTTTGTCGAAAATATGTTTTTAAAGATGTGTGCAAATGTTTAAGTCAAAATATTAAAAATTAAAGAAATAGATCGATTTTTTGAAAACTTCACATTTTTGCCGTCAAGTTTCGAGGCAGAAAAAAATAATTTTTTTTATTTATTAGACTACTTAATCATAACTGCAGTAAAATATATCATTCCTATATACATTTACACACAATTATATGTCTGAAACCATTACTGTAGTTTCATTTATCATATTATAAATTATAAAAAACTTTTAGTAGTACAAATTCAAATGAACAATCTTTGTACGTATTTACATTAACATTTGAAGTAACACATTTATATATATGATAAACTGAATTTTTAAAACTGACCAGCCCCATAAGTTACTCCTTCTTGTTGCAAAATTTCCTGTTCTCTTTGAAGTTTTGCTTTTCGGACAATCGATCGAATATGCTGATATTTTTCTGAAGTGCGTGATGTTATTTGATTTTCTCTGCGAATATCACATTCTAAAGCAATCTTTTTAGTGTAATGAAGAATATCAAGACCTAATGAGGTATGCTTTGCGAATAGTGCATCTGTAACACCAGAATTATATTCGCATATTGTCTCAAATACGGCTAATTCTACGCGACTTCTGCCTAAAAAAATATCACATATTCTTAGTAACAAATATTTTGAAAACTTATAAAATTAAATGGTATTTACCAACAAATTTCGATTTTGGACACTTTTGCCAAATACGACTGTGGAGACTTTCATTAGCATTTTGAGTTAATCCTTTTGTGCATCTTTCTAATAGTAATATATCTGAAAGCCTTTCATAAATAGGAAGCAGGTGTGTGAATACAGTTTGATTGAGAAGAGTTTTTATTCTTTGTTTATGTGATCCTGGAAGTTTATTATTAGCAACTGCTGATTGGTAGAAACACCAGGAATCAGAACCTTGCGGACACATTTGATGTTGGGGTTTCGAATCCGTTGAAGCACAATGATACAATGTAGCCAATATTGCCTTCTTCATTTCATCAACATTTCCTAAATTTTTCCTTATTGCATTTCCAAAGTATCGAGTAAGAGTTTTTATTGTACTATCTTTCAAACTGCCTTCAGTCTTTCCGCCAAGAGTTATTTTTTTGACTTTACAAGTTTTGACAAGTTGGCGGCAAGCAGTTCCAAATCTTTAATTATTTCAAACAACATTAGTTTTATATAAAATTGAATATGAGAAAAATATAACTTGTTTTATTACGATTTTTCGACGTGGTTTACACAATTTTCTTTCTTTAGCTCGACATTGGGACCATATACATTCAAAGTTTGTAAATGATTAAAAGTTTTTGAATCTCCATCAGATAAAATTGTAGTGTACTTCAAGTTGTACGATTCTGATCTTTGCCATATCTTCACTGCTGCTGCCATTTCCATTGACCCTGAAGATCCAACATGATTTTGTTGGCATTCAGATTTATGACCCTTGTACCAGAAATGAAAATCTGGACTATCTTCGCCTAATTCTGTTATTGCTGTACTACAAATTTGACAAAATTTTGAT